>JAECUM010024741.1:0-42582 GCA_016617855.1 Megalonaias nervosa
TGTGAAGGCACCATATTAACTTCTAGTCCTAAAATAACCATATCACATCGTCAAACATCAATCTATAAGCTTCGTTTTTTTTGGGGGGGGGGGGCGGAGGGTTGTTTGGTTTTGTTTTGGGGTGGGGGGGTGCGGTTTCGAACAAATGTTAATCACACTGACACGTTCATGGCCAATAAGTATCTCTTATAAATGCAGGAGAAATTGCGATGACAAGATTTTTCTCATGAACTTTCTACATGTCCCATTGAGAGATGGTCGGGGAGTAATTTCATGTGACACAATCAG
Source organism: Megalonaias nervosa (assembly GCA_016617855.1). Classification (NCBI taxonomy): domain Eukaryota; kingdom Metazoa; phylum Mollusca; class Bivalvia; order Unionida; family Unionidae; genus Megalonaias; species Megalonaias nervosa. The sequence continues at coordinate 289 of JAECUM010024741.1, forward strand.
ATTTTAGTACAAATATGCATACACATTTCATCACCGTATTTCAGGTGATTTTGGAGCTTTATCAATACAAGGTTATCAGTCAGGTCGTTCTGCAACCATATTGAATATCCGAGGGATATATTTATCAATCGTGTCTTTGTGACACCATATCGAATATCGAAAGGAAATCTTTACCAAGCATGTCTTTGGGAAACCATATCGAATATCCGAGGGAAATCTTCATCAATCATGTCTTTGTGCAATCATATCGAATATCCGAGGGAACTCTTTCGCTTAGATATAGTCAGACTTCATTATGAATAATTGTGGCACTTTTCGTAACCATGTTACAAACGATTCAAGAGAACCTGCGATAACATGACCAGCAGATAAAGGGATGTTTACGATCGCATGCGACGAAGAACCTGCCATACAACAAACTTGTTGAAGAAAACGTTTTAAGTTAAATCATTTCAGACTATTTTACACTTCAGTTTATTAGGCAGATCGACATTGTTATTCTCATAATTATTTTTAGTTTTTATTCACTTCTGTGAGATGTGTCTTTAATTAGTTTTTGCGGAGTCGCTAGAGCCTTACTCCCAATATTAACTGCAGCTAGACATGTTTAAGAAGTATAAAAGGACACATCCTAACTTGTAAATGCAATACTAAAATCCACTCTAGTTACATACTTCCAGTCATTATCGACAACCACGGGCGATAATCTCCTACTCTCCGTTAACATCCGTGGGTGCCTTTGCTGAGATATACTTTTTCTCTCATAAATACGCATTATACAATAAAACGTCTTCAATAACACAAGGCAACTGTCTACTACACATTAATGAAAGTGCCCGTTTTATCCATTGAATTGCGACTATGCTTGGAAGAGAAACTTTGATTGCGTCATTCATAAAAGGGTTAAAGGTCATATTGGGTCACAATGTCAAGAATACTGTACCTGCGCTCGAAGTGATTTGTTGAGAGGGAAAATCTTCGCACATGCAGTGCGAAAGGGACGTCGTGAGTGGGAAAGGAGCGTAGCTGCGATGTCCTCCAGTGTTCTGAACAAAATACTTTGCACAATATAAAATGAGTAGGTTAATTGCACGCCCTAGGACGGAAATTAAAAAGTATAAAAGAAAATTTTTACAAAGATTGTCGGGAACAAGTTTAAAGGAAGATGTTCAAAAAAAGTTAACAAAAAATGTAGATGCCACCGCTGTTTTCAACTCGCGAACTGTTGTTTGGCAAGCCTTACACACATAAAGAAAGATACCTCTGAGTGTTTAAATATAAAATTCTATAGACCTTGAAAACAAGAGAACTTCATTATATTGCACAAGTATATGTGATTTAACTTAAATAAAAGTTTAATTTTGTTTATTGCCTCAGGCATCACACTATGGAAAGGTGTATCTCTTACATAAAATATACGAATATTGTAATTTTGTCATTTCATTGTTTTATTTTCAATTTGTGAGTTACAACCAATGAAAAGAATCGTTCATGTTTTTTGAGGAACAGCAGACATTAGGAAAATAGACACACGCACACACACGCACACGCACACATATACAGAGGATGTTCATACATAGCAAAATTTGTTATTTCGACATGAATTCAGTATAATGATCATACATGCAGTCTTCCAAAATCAATAACGTAGTCACTGTTATTTAACGCTGGTTATCGATTTGTACCAAATCAATTAGGAAGTCACTGTTTATTTAGTGCTGGTTATTTATTTGTTCTAAATCAATAAAGGTAGTAACGTTTGTTGTTGGGCTTAACGCCATTTTTCAGTACAAAATAGGCTATACATGGCAGCCAGTATAAATTGTGGAGGAAGAACCCATGAAAACCCCGGAAAGAACCACCGACCCACGAGAAGCTACTGGAAAGCTTTCTCACATACCCACATTGGCCGAGCCCGAGACTCGAACCCACGCAGACAGAAGTGATATGGCAGTGATCGGTAACGGTGAACTCTTTAGACCATTCGGCCACTCGGGGTCCCCATAATAACAGATTTGGAACAAATTTATAACCAGCACTACATAACCGTAGTAACAGTTATGTAGTGCTGGTTATCGATTTGTTTCAAATCAAGTTAGACAGGCAAGTTTATATATTTATGTTTTATACAACATTATTCAAGTCATTTCAGTAACGCATGCTAATCCAAGCAAGGGAGGTATCTCTTACATGACACAACACTTGTAGGAATCACGGAAGAAAGTTTAAAAGTGGTAATATGGTTTCGTAGACAATAGCTTAAATTATAAACTTAAGTTATGTATGTTTTGTGTACTCAGACGATCGGTTAAACGTAATAAAGTCATCTATATATGCACTTTTGCGGATATACTGTAATGAATCCAGCATGCCCGTCTGTCCGCACCCGCTATCTTTATTCCTTTGATAGGGCCTCGTTCATTACAAGTCCTCAACGGGCACAGAACAGAAGGTGATACTCAAGCAGTTGAAGTCTCAACTCTAGATTCAATTGTTATGATAATGTTCTCTCACGCGCATTGTATCAGAGTAAAGTAATTCGATGTAAAAGACATAAACTCATCCTTCGTGACTCAGCTATTGAGGGTTTTATAATTAAGCTATTATTGCATTGAAAAATTCCTGTAGTTAAGGAAGAAAAGGCAAATTTAATGTTGGGATTTCAGTTTAAAGCCCCAATGTCGCTGTTACGTGCAAAACGTCATATATGCCAGATCATCTGAATAATACTAAAGTTTGAAACATCGCTGGGATTGACTAAACCCAGAAGACATCGACGTTTCATCACATTATGGACGATGTAATTTCTCCCTCGATCTGAGAACCCTGCCATTTTTTTAGATGTGTACGAATTAATCCGATCTTGATCGGCAACATCAGTGGGTCAGCCGATTTCAGTCGAAAGATGGCACACAAGATTCGATGACGTCGCCGTTGTAAGCATAATAAGTCAACAACACCATATGTCAGATGTCGTCAATTCTGCTCACGCTTCATAGTATTCCAGCGCACCAACTAATCACCAAGAGTCACCCGAGTCATTTTTTTTTTAAATCTAATGCACGCTTCTTCTTTTCAGATCCTCTTAACAAAGCGGGTTTGCCCCTCTTCATTCCCTCTGGAATCAATTTGCGCGCCACGTGCGAAAGTTATTGTTTCGAGTAGTCCCTGACGGAATTTATCGAATGTAACACATCACTACTTTCAGTGCACTCCCGAATAAGAACGGAACCACGAGCGACTTCGATGACTGACCGAATTAAGGGGTGGCAACTCTAAATTCTAAACTAAATATGTGAACATCGTTTAAACCATATATCTTTATTATTTCGAAGAACGGTTTATGTCTAATAGGTTTTTGAATAAAATCATTTCCATCCCTCCAAACTTATATAGATTGGAAGAATGGTGAACTTTATGACAAACGGCGGCATTGGAGTTTCAAGTTTGATCAATAAATGGCAGCATGAACAATAAACATGTTACAACAAGTGTCACATGCCTTGTTTTCCTTAAAAAATCAAGTATACTTCCTGAGCAAAGTGTACACAGTTGTGGCATGAGAATTTGATAAAATGACCATAAAAAAGATAGCCCGATAAGACTCAGGTCACAATTATTACTTCCGTGTCAGTACCAACCAATGCAGTCCAAGCCTATTTTTAGAGCATGTTTCTTCTCTATTTTTGGTGGTGATAGTTCGCTTAGATTTAGGCATTATAGGTATGGTTTAAAGAGTTGTTTATTCTTAACAATCTGCCACAAAGCACAGTGAGTATGCTGGCATTTTTGCATACCCGGAAGTGAAATCTGTGACTCCATGCACGTTTATGTATTTACATGCCAGACTCGCCCAAAGAAGGCCGATTCATTTATGACAAAACTTCACCGCGAGCTCATCTTTGAATATAGTTTAGATTATTATATTATTTATTGGGATTTGTTAATAGTCGGAAGTCCGGGACTGTCAAACAAATGAGCTGGGTCCAATTAAGACATTTGACAAAGAAATTATATCCCGGTAAAGTTGTGCATAAAAATGCTAAAATAAATATGTCAGAGGAACTGTGTAGCTGGATAAAGGACAAGATTTTTATGAATAACTTCACTTTTTGCCGACGATATTAGTGTACTTACCCTATATATTGGTGGATTACGAAAATAATTAATTTGATGTTTTCATTTCGCATTAGCAAGTGATATCAAGTACAATGCAAAAGAGAATTATGTATGCTTTTCAAGCCACGCAGTCTGAATAAATGCGTATATACCTGTGGTTACGCTTTGCGGGGAAAAGCTGCTGTTTGAGAGTGCACACATGTACCTAGCGCCGGACATTCATTCTGATTTATTAGACAACAGTGATATAAAAGGGCAATGTTGCTATCTTTGTCTCGAGTAAATATACTTTTTTAGGTCATTTTAAACATTGTTTACATATGCATACATACTGTTTTTCAAATACTGTTATATGAATTTGTATTGTGCTCCTCTATGGACAAATTATTCAAGTTTTACAATTACACGGTTTAATGTTTATGGATTTTGATCTGAAATATTATTATTATTATTATTATTATTATTATTATTATTATTATTATTATTAATACATGGAAGATATTCATTTTATGGATTTAAAGTTCAATGGATATATGGGAGATATTTAACTGCATGAACACTTTTTGCTTGGACTTTCAATCCCTGAAAACCGCGTTTATGATACAAGGGACGTTACTCCGATATGTTTATTTGTGCAACGAACACTTGAGCAAGAACTAAGAAGCATGTCCAATATATCGCCCTCTTAAATTTCTTCCTTTCCATTTTCACTGACATTTACACAAACAGGAATCTCTATCTGAGGTCATTAATGGATCCTAAAAAGCATGATATCTTTCGTTCGTCGTAACTAACTTTTATTAACCAGCCAATCGCCTCTCTCTCTCTCTGTCTCTCTCTGTCTCTCTCTCTCTCTCTGTACAACAGAGTAGTTATTTTGATTTCGAGTTAACCTCACACACAACAATATGCAATATCTTTATCAGTATAACGAATTTAATGAAAAAGAAAATCTATTCCTTGAGCAAGCCACAAAAAGCGTCTTATATGTATAAAGAATTTGCAACTCTTTTGCTTGCAACAAATTGACAAATTGTCAGCTGATTATATATATTTGACAAATTGTCAGCTGATTATATATATATATATATATATATATATATATATATATATATATATATGGGTGTGGGTGTGGGTGTGGGTGGGTGTGGGTGGGTGTGGGTGTGTGGGTGTGTTAAGGAGTCATAGAAGTCAAGAGTTTACTGTTTACACACGACCATAAGTTTTTTTTTTTAAATAAATTAAAAAACAAATAAATAAGCAATCCCGATTTTATTAAAACTCACACTTTTCCTCACTGAATAAAAATATGTAAACAAACATATCAATTTTAGTGCCCTTTAGGTTAATCTATTTCGTGGAAACCTTCCCACTATCAGTAAATTTATCAGGTATTTGACTATAATGTGTGTCTTAGATTTTGTTCCAGTTCAGTTTCATGTGTGCATTTCAGATATTAGTAAAATAGCCCCCAGTAGTGTCAAGATACTACTTGGACAAAATAGCTGAATATTAATCACTACATCTGTTAGCAGAAATTGATTATCCATTTTCAAATATTATCCGATTTCGGATAGGGAGAAACTGGCTAAGAGCTCTGTAACAGTTAGCTTCGTATCTCCAAAACGCTTTAGTTATCTGCATGATTGAGCTGTTGCAGAAATATATACTGCTTCTCTCTCTCCCTCTCTCTCTCTCTCATATAGATAGATAGATAGATAGATAGATAGATAGATAGATAGATATTAGCAACATTCACAAGTACATTCTCAAAATGTCATGAAAATGAGATGAAAATGTATAAATTAAAATGAGCTTAATTACTGCATGGTAAATTGTCTTTATTTTTCCGTTATCTACAGGTTTTTCTCCGGTCACCCAATTATGCAAATCGACAATTTAGAATTAACTAAGCTTATGTATTAGCGTAGGGATATCTTTGAAATTAAAGGAATTTCTTTTGAAAATATGCCCACTTTATGCAAGGTGATATTTTGTTTATAGTGAAGATTTCATGAGAATTGTTTGAAAGAAAGTGAAATTATTACTCTCGTTATTTGGTAGAATTGGCATAGGTTAAGAACCATCTCGTAGCCAGATCGTTTTATAGTCTGTCAAGCTTATCAAACCTGTTCAAATAATCAAACGGAGCGGCTTGAGTGTGCGAATGTTGTATAAAAAAAAGCTTGAGTGACAGCTGGTGACAGGTAGGCGGAGTCTGGGAATTTGTTAAACCATCCCATAGCCAGGCCGCTTTATCTGTCAAGCTTAGCAACCCAGAGGATGCCGAATAAACAACAGTCACAGGTCGCAGGGAGGTGGAGTTTGGGAATTCGTCAATTGGTTAAATGCTTTATTAGAATCTCGGTTATGCAGCAATTGATTGGATGAATTCAACAAACGACCCGGTCGATTTATGACACCGTTTTGTACGCATTCTGATATCCACATAGATATAGAGCAAAGTAGGATTTTGTGCCCTGGTTTTGGTATTTTGGGCTTTGCCAATAAATGCAAGAAAGACCTTGACGCTAATACGTCCCTATATGGATTACGGAAAGATATTTTATTTACTGACAAGTGGAGTTTCAATGAAAAATCTTATACGAACACTACCTGAGGCCGTGGTTTACTGTTTGTGCAATAAACGTCAACTTACAAAATATATAACCCTTATTATGCGTAGTTTGGCAATTTGTTATCATCCTAAGGCCTGAACTAATGTTTATAGCACGAGATCGCTTGTAAAAGAACTCTTTGACACAACAGTTGGCAGGAAAACGTGTTAGGAAACCTGAACGAAAGTTATTGATGGTTATCCTGGTAAATAATGTGTAAATTATAATCATGTCCGCCGATATTAGCTTGGCCTTTTTAAGTATTCCAAACGTTTCTGTTAAATGTATTATTCGATGATTTAATACAATGTCTCCTAATATGCATAGTCTCACCAGAGTGTCAAAAGTATACCTTAACTTTGTAAGCAAAGCTCTTCAAAATCTGCGTTGTAGATACACTCAAATGCCGACTAACAAGATAATACAATGATAAGAAAACTATCATGTTAATGCTCTTGCACGTCGCTGTGTCTGGTACTTATTTGTCCTGTTTCGTGGACCAAATTATCCAACGTATAATCGTCGATAATTTCAATTTTCTTAAAGTGTGAACGTCATTAAATAGTTGCCTTTTTTACAGTCAAATGTTCTAATCATTTATTCTTGTCTTCTTTATGATAGATTAAAAACGCATGGGTCGATAAAAAGTTGTTTATTTCACATTAAATCCTTGAAAATGTTCAGTGGAAACTAAATACCTCTGGTACATGCTAAGAAGACAATCAAATCATCTAAATTATGTATCTAAATTCATTTTAGTAATTAACACTGATTCAAGAATCATAATGATTCATACTTTGACGCATGTGTTAAAGCTTTCAGTAAAACTGTGATTCGAAAAGATTAATTTGAATTACATATTCATTAATACGTGCCTGCCATAACTTCACTTTGGAATTAATAAATGTCCTTTATGGATATGTTTGCAAAAGGAAGATAGGCTAATATGCAGTAAAGAAATTGTTCATTTCATGTATATATGTATTTAATTTGTGTGCATTTTGCTCAATCTATTCATTCATTCATTCATTCATTCATATTCGGTTTTCCTATTAATTTTATTAGATGGGGATAACAGTTTAAAAATCTTAACGCGTTTCATGCTCGAGTATCATACACTTGCCTTTCTCACGGACACCAAGAGTACGAACAGTAGTGTCTATCTACGCGACTCGTGCCAGGAAGTCCATTTAATTTGTGGGTGGGGGAGATTTGATTTCGTCAACGCCAGATTATTTTAACAGAAAATTGTTTTCACGTGCTAATAGTTAAAACAGAGACACACATACATGATAACATATGTCTCTGATTGAAATAATGCTAAAATAATCATCTATTTTCCCCAAGGGAGAGAGGTTCCCAATATTTTTTCTCAAAATGCTCCCTTCCATTCTAGATCCATTGCCGTTTAATCGGTCATTACCTTATATCCAGTGCTATCCATTGTTTCAGCATGAGGATGCGTGTTTATATAGAGTGAAATTGTTATACATTGAGAAAGGATACTATCATCATTAGGGTTAGAGAATAAAAATTTAATTCATTCCCTAACGTGTCACGAACTCAGGATTACGGTTTACAGTAACGATAGCTTTGCCTGCATGCACCAATCCATATACCACTTCCACCATGCACACATTCCCACAAAAAGGATCGAACATAGCCACTGGTATATAAGCATTCGTGAGTGGCAGACACAACCGTATGCCAACCCAGCAATTAGATCTCATATAATACGCAGTTACTCTGTCTGGTGTATATTTGTACCTATTGACATTAATTTATATATGCAAAGTTCTTTCATAAGCTTCCAGAGAGACTGTGTATTAAATCACCTCAGCAGGAATGTGTGACTGAAGGCGAAGAATTATCAGTTACCGCCCGATAGCTTGGTGGGTTCTTGATAATCCTGTGCTGTTCCACTTTGTCCTCTCTGCGTAAAATCGATAAGACTTTGATCTAAAATATCTGTTTAAGCAAGACTTCCTGTGTCATTATTGTGTCAATTTGTTGTCTGAAAACTGGATAGATTTAATAATTTCTAGGTTTTACAAAATACTTGACTGTTAATCGGTACATGAACATGCAAATCAGTATATGACCATGCATGTATATAAGCATGTCCTCATAAATATAGGCATCATAATTGTGGTCATTATATACTGATATTAAAGAAGAAGAAGAAGAAGACAATAGAAAGAGACAAACATAAAGAAAAAAGAAATTGACTGGACAAGCAGTCTGACAAAAATAAACGGAAGGAAACAATGAACAAAAAGGAAATAAACCATAAATTTGGGGAAAGAAGGAAAGAATGAAAAACGAAACATGAAAAATAAAATGAAGACACTCATGTATACTTTTGTCCTCTGATATGTATTACAGTAGGGATCTTCTTGACAACAAATGCACAGACGGATAAGCAGAGACAAGCGGAGAAACAAATATTTACATATAATTGTATGCATCGAGTGCACAGGTCATTTCTTCTTGCAATACTAGTAGACTGCTTGCTCATTAGTGTTTTCTATATATGCATATGTACATGAATAAATGAAAGGAAGGAAGGAAAAGAAAGCATTCAGGAATAGAGAACTCAAGGACCTGAAGATGACTTTGCTAAAATAATGCATCAGGCTTTTTGGCGTAACTGCACAGATTCAATATAATTGATTTAGTGGAGTAAATCAGGCCTTACAAGTATGCCCCTATGTAGAGATGGAAATATACACATACCATGGAAACACTAGATGTTAAATATACACATACGGTGGACATGCTAGATGTAAAATATACGCATACCATGGACACACTAGATGTAAAATATACGCATATCATGGACACACTAGATGTAAAATATACTCATATCATGGACACACTAGTTGTAAAATATGCACATATCATTGACACACTAATTGTAAAATATACACATATCATGGACACACTAGTTGTAAAATATACTCATATCATGGACACATTAGTTGTAAAATATGCACATATCATGGACACACTAGTTGTAAAATATGCACATATCATGGACACACTAGTTGTAAAATATGCACATATCATGGACACACTAGTTGTAAAATATGCACATATCATTGACACACAAGAAGAAAAGCATATACATACTTTAGACACAATGGAAGTAAAATATACACATACATTCTATACACTAGATGAAAATATACTCATACCATATACACACTAGATGTAAAATATACACTTATAATGGACACAATAGATGTAAAATACACATATACCTTGGACACGCTAGAAGTAAAATATATACAGTGTAAACACATCTGATTGGATGACTCCACCAACCAGAAGATAAGTACAAGCTAGAGAAATTACGACACCATTTTGTACGCATTTTGACATACTCGTGTGGTAATATAGAACAAAGTGGGATTTCGTGCTCTAGTTTCAGTATTTTGGGGTTTCCCAGTCAATGCAAGAATTAACTTGACGTTAATGCTTTTTCTGTATGGGTTATGAATAGGTATTTTATTTAGTGGCAAGTACATTTTTAATGAGAATTCCTATACAAACACCACTTGAGGAAATGGTTTACGGCTTGTGCAATAAACATCAATATACGCAAGATGCAACCAATTTTATGATCAGTTTGGCAATAGGTAAAACCAGCCACAATGGCGATTTGCAACTCACGTCACCGATATGATGTCGGATTCCTCCTCCCACCCCCAACACCGATAAGGCATTGCGGCAGACAGTAACCACTGACCGCTCAGTGCAAACTAGATAATGACCCTGACTACCGATCTGACTACGAATCCGTAGTAGAAGAGGAGGATATAGAGGAAGAGGAAGAGAAAACCGAACCAGCCAGAGAAGGCTAATAGAAATGGGACTGGGAGATGCACTGGATGATTAGAGGAAGGTCAGCCACATTGTGAATGTCGTAAAGTGCATTGCCTGTCAGTCTCTGAGAACACGGGAACCATAACTATCATAGTGGCAGTTAGATATACACATAATGCGAACCTTTTTGCTGGGAGGATTACATTCAATACTCCATAGGGCACCTCATGAAAACAGCCAGACAATTGATAGAGATCCAGGACCTGCTCCAGTTTCCTGACGAAATGTACCTCGAGCAAAAGAATGCAGAAGACAGAGTGATCGAAAATCCCCTGAGCAAGAAATACAGTCTGCCGCATTAAAACAGCTCTTGTTAGGGTTTCATCGGGGATATAATAATCACTCAAACAATGGAACAAGGCAAATTATGCCTAACGATTGGACTACTTGTTTCGTTACTACATGTGGGCTTATTACAGAAATTCAAATCTACTTAAATTTCCCGACTCCAAAGGACGTGATTTATACGACTCACGTATATTGCAATTAGAGACATCCCTATCATAGAAAATATGGTCGATTTTAACGAATTATAGTGGCATAAACAATGGGTGCAATCGCTCGCTACCACGGGCTTTCATCCTGACCCCAGAAAGCCCGTTTGAAGACGGAAAATATGTGACTGAAAAGATCCCGATTGGTAACTGTTGCACAAACTAACGGATCCGCGACACCCTAATTGAGATCATAAAATTTAACGGTTACTGCAAACAAAAGTGATTGATCATGTCATATATATATATATATATATATATATATATATATATATATATAGACACAAGTACGCATACATATTACACGAAACAACCAAATGCAACTGCATCGACCGATAGGCGATAGGCAACGTTAAATCAAATAATTAAGTTTGGCAAATTATTAACTATCATAAGGTCTGAACTTTTCTTTATACCACGGGCTCGCTTGCAAAAATATCTATAAAAAAAAACAGTTGGCAGGAAAACGCCCTGAACGAGAGCTATTGATGTTTCTACTGGGTAGATTTTGTGTACACAATAATCATGTGTAACGATGCTAGCATTGATTTTTCAAGTATTCCAAACGATTCTATTAAAATATATTTATTTGATATATCAATGATATATCTGCTGATATACAGAGCCACACCAGAATGCCCAAATTACACTTTAACTTTGTAAACAAAGCTCCTCGAAATCGGCATTGTAGGTACGTTTAAATGCCGATTAACAAGTGAATACCATGACACTAAAACTATAATTTTCCTGCTCTGTGCACGTCCCGGTTTGTGATGTTTATCTGTAGCTTTGTGACTTTATTTATTCATCGATATTTCAAACTTTCTAAAAATGCGAACGTCATTAAATATCACAAGTAAAATCTATTTAAAAGAATGCGTGAGTGCTTGCATGCATATACGTATTTAGTTTTGGCTTGTTTTTGAAGTGAAATGTAATCACTTAAGCTTGCATTCTTTGTAATAGATTAAATTTTAAGCTTGCATTCTGTCTAACAGATTAAATTTAAAGCTTTCATTCATTGTAATAGATTAAAAACCACGGGTTGAAAAAAGTTTTTTTTCATTCAATCCTTCGAACCTTTGTTCAGTGGAAAAGAATTCCCCTTGTACGGACGGGAAAGAAATGCAAATTATGTATATAGATTTATCTTTGTTAACTGTAGTAATTAACACTGATTCTATAATCATAATGATTTTTTTGGATGCATGAGTTAAAGTTTTCAATATGATTCATACTATTATATTTTCAGTAAAACTGTGTGATTTGAAAATATTGATATATATTACACATTCATGAATACGTGTGTGCCATTACTTCACTTTGGACCTAATTAATGGGGTATATGTATATGTTTGCAAAAGGAAAATAGGTTAATATGCAATAAGGAATCTTTTTCTATGTATGTATGAGTGCATGCATGTATGCATTTAATTTTGATTTTGTAAATAATTTGTTGATTGGTTTATTCCTATTGATCCATTCTATTGCAGTATTGTTAGATAATGACAACAATTCAAAACTCTTGATCGGGTATCTTACGCGTGCCTTTCTCACGTTCCTCAACAGATCAAACATGAGTGTTGACCGGTGGGCTCGTGCCAGAATGTGCATCTAAAACGTGCTGGCGGAGATTCAATTTTCTTCGGAGCTAGATTATTGTTTAACTCCCAATGGGTAACAGGGAATTGTTTTCACGTGCTAACATTTGAAATGTTGGTCAAATAAAGTAGCTGATCACAAGCTCCCCAACCAAGTTAGGGGCTAGATTTTTGTTCTCAAAATGCCCCACACACCCAACCCCCTCCATCTTCGATCCTTCACCGTTTGATTGGTCGTTGTCTTATAACCAGTGCTCAAAACAACAGGATAGTCATAGGCCCACTGCCAAGCTAATCTTATCTGAACTCCCGTTTTCTCTGAACACCGCATGCACATCAAACACATCATCAACACACATACACATACACACACACACACACACACACACACACACACACGAGACTGAGCGGAAAGTGCTCTTCCTTGATTCAACATGAGGATGCGTGATAATATAGAATGAAATCATTATATATTGAGAAATAATATTGTCATTAAGGTTCGAGAATATTTCTAATTCATTCCCTTGCGAGACCCGAACCAAGGTATGCGGTTTACGGCAATAATAGCTTTAACTGCACGCATCATTGCCTTTGCCACCTCGACCATGCACACAACCCTACAAAAGAATGGAACATAGTCTCTAGTATATAAGCATTTGTGCGTGGCAGACACACCAATATGCCGACCCAGCAATTAAATCTCATCTAGTACACAGTTACTCTGATGTATATTTGTACCTACTGACATTAATTTCTGTACGCATCAAGTTCTCTCATACGAATCCGGAGAGATTGTGTAACTCACCTCAACAGGAATTTTTGATTGAAGGAGAAACGTTATCGTTGCCACACGATAGCTTGGGGATTCCCGATAATCCTGTCTTGTTCCAGTTTGTTCTCCCTAACTAAATTCAACGAGACTTTGATATCAATTATCTGTTTAAGCGGGACTTCCTGCGTCATTGTTGTGTCACTTTGTTTTATGAAAACTGAATAAATTGAATAATTTCTATGTTTTTCAAAATACTTGACTGGTCATGAGTACATGAACACAAATGTGCACAAATGTGCCCACATTTACATTTTACGGAATCTTAGCAACACATGGAAAAACAAAGTCTGGAAAATCTAACTCACTTTTCCAGCATAAAAAGCCACCTTAACTGCGGCATTATGTACTGATACTAGAAGAAGAAGAAGAAGAAGAAGAAGAAGGAAGAGAACGAATAGGTGGTTGAGGAGGAAAGGGAGAAAATAGACAGACAAACATCAAGGAAGAAAGAACAATGATCGGAGCAAGCAGTCTGGCAAAAACGAAAGGGAAGAATGAAATTAAAAAATAAGGAAGAAGATGTAGAAAGAAGGACAGAAGGAAAAACAAAACATGAAAATAAAATGAAGACATCCAGATATGCTGAAAGTATATCCTGCTATGTGTCCAAAGTATATGTTTATTTTACACCTATTGTGTATACATCTAGTATGTTTATTGTGCAAAATAGGTGTAAAATATACACATACTTTGTACACATCGCAGGATTTAAGCAATAGTTGAATCAACAAGATGGAGCAGGTATTCTGACAATATGTGAAGAGTTTAATGAAATAAAACTACTTGCTAAACAAAATCACGTGTTCTTTTGACGGAATCCCCTGAATTGACTACATAAAGGATGGAAATTGGAATTATAACGATTAGATGATCAGGACTGGATTGTTATCGGAGTGTACCTATCATTCACAAATCTAACATAAAGGACACGTATTTTATGTTACATTTGTGAGTAAATGCCAAGCCAGGATCATTGAACCCTATATTATCATTATTGTACACTTCGCTAGAGCCTTTGTCCGAAACACATACGGTGTTAGATGTATAGAGTATTATGTCAGGATGAATACTCTGTTACTATGCCATATGTGTAGAGTATTATGTCGGGATGAGTATTCCTATAGTATGTTAGATGTATAGAGTATTATGTCAGGATGAGTATTTCTGTAGCATGTTAGATGAATGGAGTATCATGTCAGGTAGAGTATTTCTGTATCATGTTAGATGTATGGAGTATTATATCAGGATGAGTATTCCTGTAGCATGTTAGATGAATGGAGTATCATGTCAGGTAGAGTATTCTTGTACTATTTTAAATGTATGGAGTACTATGTCAGGATGAGTATTCCTGTAGCATGTTAGATGAATGGAGTATCATGTCAGGTAGAGTATTTCTGTATCATGTTAGATGTATGGAGTATTATATCAGGATGAGTATTCCTGTAGCATGTTAGATGAATGGAGTATCATGTCAGGTAGAGTATTTCTGTATCATGTTAGATGTATGGAGTATTATATCAGGATGAGTATTCCTGTAGCATGTTAGATGAATGGAGTATCATGTCAGGTAGAGTATTCTTGTACTATTTTAAATGTATGGAGTACTATGTCAGGATGAGTATTCCTGTACTATGCAATAAGCATGGAGTATTATGACAGGATGATTATTTTTGTAGCATGTGAGATGAATGGAGCATCATGTCAGGTAGAGTATTCTTGTACTATTTTAGATGTATGGAGTATTATGTCAGAATGAGTATTCCTTGAGCATGTTAGATGAATGGACTATCATGTCAGGTAGAGTATTCTTGTACTATGTTAGATATATGGTGTCTCATGTCAGATAGATTATTCCTGTATGCTATATATGTCAGCATGAGTATTCTACTGTGTTTGATGTACGGAGTACCAAGGCAGAGTGAGTACTCCTGTACTATGTTAGATCATGGAATATTATATCAGGATGAGTGCTCCTATACCATGTTATTTGTATGGAATATCATGTGAACGTTACGATATTCTGGTATTGTAATACAACAACGTTTATAAAAGGAAGGAAAAAAAAAACAAGTTTTGCATTATTTTAAGGGAAATATTGCAACTGAATGTGTGGTGATACATATATGTGATGATCATCTATGACGTGACAAAGGTGAAATAAATTTTGAATTTAATTAATGGGCGAAATATATTTTGATCTTATTCTGAATTATATGTAAAACGAGGTATCATAACTATGTAAGCACATTCGTTTAGAAAGACCGCATTGGGGTCTTATAGAGGCTCAGTTTGTTATTTTGGGCCTTGTAAATTCAAATCCGCTCGACATTTATCTTGTATCAAAATTATTGACATGCTACTCTCGATTCCCCTAATAAATAACACCATCAATATAACCAGGATTTGATACCATATCAAAATAAGACATGGTATTACACCATATTTACTAAAAATAATCCACGAACGTGTTTTTAGTGATATCACACGTAGTCTCAAGTGTTTTAAGGTCCAGACTACTTAACTGATCATTGTACTGACCATATGTATGCGGGTCTATTGTATTAGATAGGTTCAATCGTATCGTAGAGTATTGTGCCATATCGTATATATCTATCTATCTTTCTATGTGATGATCTCACATATATAAATTTTAGCATTTTGTTTCTTATCTTTAAGAAGCAATTCTATGACTGATTGTCATTTCGTGCCATCCGACTGTAAATATCTCAGTCACAGAAAGCAATTTAATCGTACCAAAATAAATAGTTCAATGTAACTAACTAACAAATTAAAGTAACAAAAACAAATATTGTCATTGGGGTTTTTTTTCATTTGCTGAAATTTAACGGATTCATTCTATATGATGTGCTTTTTATTTTGCCTGTAATATATGACCTTCACCTTTCGTGATTGGTATCAATATTGTCATCGTATGTTTGTACTTATTATCGCGTTACTACGCAGTTAGATCATGTCATGCATTCCTAATGAAACACACGTGTTGAGACGTCATACACCATTGCAACCCTTTCCACAGTTGATTCAAGACTTAAATGTCTCTGGGGTGTCTTATTATTGCGAAACAATGTTAGCTATGTCCATTGACCTTCACTATTGTTCAATCCTTCAAACACTAGACCCTCTTATACATTCCTAAGCACGCGCACGTGTTTGTTTTTGAAAACGCTTACATAGCAGCGATAATTGGCATGTGCCCTTAATAACAAATAGAAAATTAATTTTGTAATATGAATCAAACGAAAGCATTTTCCATAATCTATCCACAAGTTCAACAGATAGTGCGTTTCTCAATTACTCGGCATATCAAATTATAAAATATTAAAGCTTTTTACTCTTCATACTTATTGCAGATAGCTTAACAACGTTCAGTCCAAATGGCCACGCAGTGAAAGCCTGCACCACCATATTAAAACTACTTTGCTGATAAAGACCGGTGTGGCTTAATGTTAGAGATTTTATCAGAATATTAAAGGCACATCATAGTTACTCCTTCAACATTTTTCACTTTACGTTCTGGAACGTTGGTATATTACTTCTCCATTTACAAACAAGATTTTCATTGGGCGAGGTGGGCAAAGGTCAAAAGAAAACAACTTTTATTTACATCTATATCATAATTCATGGCAGGAAGACATACATTACACAAAACATTTTAGGATATGACTCCTTGGGTGCACAAGTTTAGCGGAATTCAAAATGATGCAGTACTGCATTAGGCTATGTGTAACATTGAACTTATGAATATGTGGTAACTGATTATCTAAGACGCATTAGTATTAAATTTGGCCAGTCATCATCTTAGAAGTTTAATGCTTCTTTTAAATTTAGAAATGCGCATTGCACAGTCTATGACCAGCATCATAAAATTGGACTCTGGGACTGATTGAAGATTGATACTGGAGCCACGGTTCTCTAGGTCCTGATGGCAGGTCATGGAAAATGTTAATTGCTGGCATCGTTGTTTTAGGTTATTACTATACACCTATGACCAGCAAATCTTTTGCAGATAGCACATGCCCTTGGCATATTCATAAATAGACAACGATATTTAACTCGCCACGAAACATAAATTTGGATCAGACTTCTTGAAATTAGGGGTGCACAGTTTTCGTACTACACACTGGTAATAACGAATTACATCTATTTTGCAAATGACCAAGCTCTGATAATTATCTGGCAAATATAAAGTAGCTATCGTTTTGGCAGATGTTTATATTCTAGTGAAAGGATTATGGTTACGAACTATTTTTGTTTATAGCA
Source organism: Megalonaias nervosa (assembly GCA_016617855.1). Classification (NCBI taxonomy): domain Eukaryota; kingdom Metazoa; phylum Mollusca; class Bivalvia; order Unionida; family Unionidae; genus Megalonaias; species Megalonaias nervosa. The sequence continues at coordinate 18,122 of JAECUM010024741.1, forward strand.
CATGATCTTCAAACACAATATGCAGGCCTTGACTTACAAATTACCATATGCAGTCACTCCAGAGTCTTGATTTATGAACTACCATATGCAGTCACACCAGGGCCTTGGCTTCTAAACTACCATATGCAGTCACACCAGGGCCTTGGCATATAAACTACCATATGCAGTCACACCAGAGCCTCGGCTTATAAACTACAATATGCAGTCACACCAGGGCCTCGGCTTATTAACTGCCATATGCAGTCACACCAGGGCCTCGGCTTATAAACTATCATATGCAGTCACACCAGGGCCTTGGCTTATAAACTACCATATGCAGTCACACCAGGGCCATGGCTTATAAACTACCATATGCAGTCACACCAGGGCCTTGGCTTATAAACTACTATATGAAGGCAAACCATGGCCTTGACTTAGAAACAAACATATGGAGACAAATGAAGGCCTTCTCTTACAAACTACCATATGAATTCAGATCAGGGCCTTGAATTATAAGCTACAATATGCAGGCAAACCACGGCATTGGCTTATAGTCCACAAATTAGAATGATCCCAATTTAAAGGTTCCATCAGAATTTGCGTTTTAAACGTCAAATGTACTGTACTATAGTTTCTATCGCATTCGCATACTCTCCCATTTGTTTCTAAAAGCATCAAGGATATAAAAATTCACAAATCTTAGTCACTTCAATGCTCAATATAATTATCTCTAACTTGATTGTCACCATGGGTCCCGAACACTGTCATCTTGTTCGCGTTTCAAAAACAAGTCTTTTTTATATGATCATATACAAATGATAAGCAATTGTTTGACAGATAGATAGATAGATAGAAAGATATACGATTATAGTATTACACAATACCTAGTGTTACGAGATAAAGACATAATTATTCTGTTATTACTGGAAAAATATATCTATGAAGTATTCCAATTAAAAAAGTTCCATTATAGTTTATATATGTTTGAAATTTGTCATACAACAAGTTCATTACAATAATCTACTCAAAAATATTTATGAAGTTCATTCTGACATAATACTCCATACGTTATACACATACTGTATGAACGATTATGTTTCTTGCTTTAGATTTTTCATATTTGCATTTATTATTCATAAATTTACCAGAAGCTATATAGTTTAAGTCGGAATAAATATATTTGTTCTGTTCTGTTCAATAAGTAACTAATTTTACAGCAAACTGGATAAAACAGACGGATAAAGAATTCTTCAATTCACTTAAGGGGGAGACTTTTCTCTTGCTTTCATGCGTAAACACTAATCCGCCTTCCGTGACGTTAAAGTAGTCTAGTTGCTTTAAATGACATGTCTTTTTATGTCATACTGTTGGTGTATTTGAAATATTCCTGTGTTGAAATCACATTCCGAATTCACACCTCTTGTATGGGTATAGTCTAAATCTGGATATTTTATTTTTCTAATTATCAGTTTATACAATTTAGACACATTTCAAATTGGGAATGTGAGACTAATAAAACAACTCTGTCTGTGTGTGTGTGTGCGTGCGCGCGCGAGAAGCTTCGTGCCCACAAATTATAACTTGCTTGACGGATTTGTTCTGTTCTATACCAACACATACGACCACCACTTACCCCTCTCTCTCTCTCTCTTTCTCTCTCTCTCTCTCTCTCTCTCTCTCTCTCTGAACAAATTATACATACGCCTTCAGCAAGGAATAAAAACACATTTGTTATTTTTACTACTTTCCAGCATATTTTTAATACAACGGAAAATATATGGTGAATGAAATTAGCGATGATATCTGTGCATTCGGTTTTTAATGCATTAAGATATTCTTATAGTCTTTATTAATTTGACGCAAAGAAACTATGTGCAGCATAGTATACGCGAATGTTGTATAGATATTACAAGATTAGTGATGGAAGAATGCAAATTACGACAGGTCACCACAGGTCAGCTTCAAGTCGCGAAAGGTATTAGTGAAAGTGACACACAAACAATAAATCCAACAAACATTAAGTTCAACATCAGATAAATTTAGTTCTTTGTAATGGTAGCTTGAAATTTAGTTTCTAACAGCACAAGTAGGAAAACAATAATATATTCACTAAAACATCAAAGGTCTCAAATTTTATTTCTGCAAGGAAGAAATGACTTAAATGCCGCCAATCAGCAGTCGTGTCCGAACAATAAACTTAGTGCATTTTGCAAATTTCATCCTTACAAATAGTTACCGAGAAATGTAAAATGAAAGATTTGTATTCCCATGCAACGTTGATTTATAAATCGATACATGTGTTTATTATAGTACCATTAATCATCCCAAATTTACCCTGGCTTAGATAACGTGTCAGTCTATATAACACACTAAGAACCTCATAAGGGTATCGACGGTTTAAAGTATTGAACTCAAATAGCACCAACTTTCGGAAAACATTCGCTGACCTAGGAAAAATAACCCCAGTCAAATATTCTAATTACATTTACACTCAATTACATTGTTTTGGAGTATGGTATGTTACTCGCCAACCAATAATCCCTAGCTAACATGCACAGGGAGCCTTTGAATTTCACAGTGCCTTTTGGTGCTTGTTACCTTTGTTGCAACGCTCACATCTTGGTATCTTACATAACATCTGTAACGTATTGTATACCATGTTACTTTTGCTAAAGAAAGTATTTATCATAGTCAAGACTGTAGAATGTCGTTATGATGGCAGCTGATAAAATTACGATTTTATCAAACTTTTTACAAAAGGTGTAGTTTGCTGTGTGGATCCTCTCTAATAGGACCATTCCTCTATATAGATTCTGCGCTATTTTAAAGTGAATTCAAATTAGTTATTCTAACTATTATTTATAACGTATCGAGTCATTAACGATTTATATAAATAGGTGCGTGTGGGAGAAAAAGATTGTAATAGATTATTGCAAAAGTTTTCATCTTTCATTCCTGTCAAGAGCCATTTATTTTGGACTGCTAGCACTACCCAGAGGACCCTTCAGGTGGCCTAAATGGTTAGAGCGTCCGCCAGAAATGCGGGAGGTCGCAGGTTAGAACCCCGCCAGAGTCATACCAACGACTTATAGCAATGGTATTTACAGCTGCCTCGCTTGCCGCTCAGCACTACAGCACTAAGAGGTTAATGTTAGGACTGGTCATCCTGGTGTCAGGCCTGGTGTCAGGCCTGGATAATGCGACTGGCTGGGACATGATGCTTCATGTCTGTGGCATGCTGCCACAGTGATAGACATCACTATAAACTACCACACTGCAGACATCGAAGCGATATGACTGAAAAATTGTTAAAGCTACTTTTAAAAAAATCCAAATCACACACACACACACACACACACACACACACATAAACACACATACACACAGACAAGATTCATTCATTGTCCATTTTTACCTTGTATTCTAAGAATTGATTCCTATGGTTCATATTACCATCGACTCTGGACCAAACAACCCACTCCATTGTCATACCTAAATTAATAACTAGATTAGACAATAGCGATGCGAGCGAATATATAAAACTGAATTTGTCTTATGCACTATTGTAGTCACCGCTACTTGCAATCGGTAAGTTGTTATTTACGTGCTTGCGTATATTTTAATAAACGTATGTTTATGTGCGAAATAGCTTTATGAGTTCCTTTGAGCAAGGTAGAAGGAATGACACAGTCGCGTGTGGGGAACTTAATACACTTTTCATTGCATTGCTTTAAATACTCGAAACAAATGTGGGAGTGAACCGAAAGTGAAATATTACTAACAAAGAATCAATCAAACATAATCAACACACTGTTATCTTCCTGGATCTTAATGCGTCTTTGAATTGACCTAAGAAGTTTTAAAATTTTAAAAAGTATTTAAGTTATTGTCTTTTTATTTGCTTTCATCCAATCGTTTGCTTTTTGCAGGTCAGATGGTGTCTTTTATGTTTTTGTGAAGTAGTTGTAATAATTGTTTCTGTGACTAAATTATGTTTTGTTGGGCATTTGTGCTGTTTTTATTCGTTACTTTTATGAGTTTAAAAAATGCTTGTGTGATTGGACAGTGCATTATTAAGTTTTTATTTAGTATTTTTGTAAGTTATTCAGTAACTCTTCGGTGGTTTGGGGTTTGTGGGGTTTATTTCTTCTTTCTTTTTGTTACTTTAGTCAATGTTTCTGCGAGTCAATTGTGGTTTTGTTTCGTTTCTTTTTTTATGAGTTTAGAAAGGGTTTCGAATTCTCAATGACGCATTATGTTATTTTCATGCAGCAGTTTAGTAAGTTTTCTGTGACTCACAATTGTTTTATTTATTTACCTTTGTGTTGTTTTAGTCTAAAAGCTGTTTCCGTGACGGAGTGGCGTATGTGATGGTCATGCATTATTACATCACACACATACACGACGCTATAGTGTGGAATAGTTTTGCTACTGTTCCAGAACTGTTATGGCGTTCCAGAGAGAGAGAGAGAGAGAGAGAGAGAGAGAGGCACTTTTATAATCAGTGGATTTTTCGGCAGTGATAACCTGAAAATTGCAATAATGGGAAATGGGAAAAGGTCTCATTATCTATCTCTTTATACATGTCTGTAGATCAATATACATATATGCCTCTGAACTTTGGTCACAAGGATTATGCTTTTGGTGTTCATGGCCAGCTAGTTTCTTATGTCAATCGATTATATACAGCTGAATAAAAGAAAAACACGTTTAGTTTTGTTTTCTTTTGATAACTCTGTCTTTATTGAATATGTGTACATGTAATCGTGGATAATAACATGCTCTTGTTTAAATATTGTTTCTTGTTATTTTTATACTGATGTATGCATCAAGAACAATATGTCAGCACCTATTTTATTGATTGTAATTGATGTCCACTCGTGGAGGATGTGGATTAAATACTGTTCAGAAAGACCGCGCCGGTGGCCTAGTGGTTAGAGCGGGAGGTCACGGGTTCGAACCACGGCCGAGTCATACCAAAGACTTTAAAAAATATTACTAACAGCTGCCTCGCTTGGCACACAGCATTAAGAGGTTAGAGTTAGGACTGGTCGGCCTGGTGTCAGGAAATGTGACTGGGTGGTACATCATGCCACATGTCTGCGGCATGATGCACCAGTGCTAGACATCACTATAAACTGCCACACTGCAGACATCGTAGCGATATGACTGAAAAATTGTTAAAGCTACGTTAAAAATCTAAATCACACTAAATCACTGTTCAGAAAGATAACAGCTGATAAAGTGTACCAGCCTGTTGCCTGGTCTCGATGGCATATTATTATTGCTCAGTTAACTCATTAACCCCTGGCGCCGTGTTTAAGAGTCAGAGGTAGTACCATACTTCCAAGCTCTGTAGACCTATAAGATGCACTAAAATGGGGAGTATTAACAGAAACGTAGACAGATGTAGCTTTACAATGGTAATCATAATCTGGACTTTCTTGTCACATTAAAAAATACAGATTGAACAACGTATATTTTGAGACCCAATTTTCTTTACAAACAAACTTCGCTCATGGTCCGAATCCAGTTTAGTGCCCGGACTTTAGACGTTTAGGTCTCAGATCTAAGGCAGACCAGTCTGAACTGCATACAGACAGGAGAACCTTTGCAAAAAGTGGGATAAGATGGGGATTTGTAGCAAAAAGGGGCCAGGACACAAACAAGATCGGTCCAAAGCAAAAAAAAAAAAAAATAAAAAAATAAAAATCCAACTTTTACCCTTCTGCACATGCGCAAGCGAAATAGCCAATGAAAAACGTTTCGAACACAACTAGGCTGCAGGCTAACCTAAAATCTCTTGCAAGCCGATTTATTTGGATGTATTCAGAAGTAGCCCCCAAAATGTTTTTTCTACTCGCATTTCAGGCGAAAATGATAAAACTCTCCAGGGGTTAGTGAGTTAAATGCTATACATCACAGATCCATAAACGGAACGAGAGGGTGCATGGGCTGTTGGAGACACGCTTCTACTTGAAAATTTAAAGAACAGCAACTAAAACATACCAAAGCGGGTCATATTGATGTCTAGTGCAGACATTGCTCCTCTGTGAATGATTGCATGATGGGCACATTAAAGCTTCATATATGGTTAAGGTGCCAATAGCTGTAATTTAAGGACACAAACTACAAACGATATTTTACAAATTTTGTTAGGGATGTACGAAGGTCACTTTCGTTGACAGATATCAATGTATCCTCTAGAAGGTTTTACTTTTTACTGACTTACTGCGAGGTAAATCGTCAAATTTATTATAGGATTAAATGATCATGGTTGGGTGTTTATCGATTTGTAAATTTTACCTAATCACTGACAAAGTAAATAAAGTCCGAAGGACTTTATATAAACTTCGTGAGTGATTAGGTACAATTTATACATCGATAAATACCCAACCATGATCATTTAATCCTTATAATTCCAATTTACTTCCTTTCTAACATCAGATCAGCAGATTTAATTAACAAAACATTTAATTTTATGTACCTCGAAGTTTTCTTTCATTAGCCTCTTAACTGCGATAGAATACATAGCCCTGTCTTCGCTAGCCAAGATTCATTTATTCTTTATGCAGTGATACGGGGTAGAATGTCATAGCGGGTCATGCCAGTGATATATTGTTATGATCATTATTTTAATATATATATATATATATATATATATATATATATATATATATATATATATATATATATATAGAAAATGGTTGTTGCAGTTAAACCAGGAATATTCCTTTGTTTTCGAAAATTACGCTTGCGTATGGCACGTGTTGTTATAGCAACGTCGTTGTAACTTTCAACGCATTTTGATCTTGCAAAATCGTGTCCATTTTTAGTGAGATCCCTTGGTTTACATGACCCTGACCTTTAATAACCGCTGCTGTAACATGTTGTCGAGGCGAAATGCAATAATTTCGGAAGACTGGCTTCTAAAGCCTGCCATATGCCTTCTTCGGCAAAAGGGGTGAGTGCTGGAGTGCAGGAAGGTCTATGCAATTACATTGTTTTAACTTCTAATGGTCGATTTTAATCTGTGACTTGTCATTTTTGATCGGAAATCACAGGAGTGGGTGGGTGGGAACTTGTTGTTATTATTAGGGAGTGAGGCGTTGATATAGATATAACTTCAGATCAAATGATCTTGAGACAGGGAACCAAAAGTAGTCCGCAGAATTTATCGATGTGTAAAAAATTCCAGATCAGTATCACATGACCGTTTACATTCAATCAAAACGTAGAAAACGCAGTCAATTCATAAAAATTGGAATTATTGCAAGATAAAAAATCTTGATGTGGACGTCCTACACTAGGGCAATGTATTCGGAATTGAATCAAGGCACAACTCTCACAATGGTATATAATCACTTGCGGAAACATGTTAACTATATCCCTTTGACCTCAGATACCATTCAGTCTGTAAAATCTGTACCGGTTCATTGTGCAATCCATTATGCGCGCATTTTCTCTCACACTCGTGTACTTAGCAGTGACCAGTGCTGAAGTGTTATGCGATTCTCATAACAATTAAAATGCATCTTTTACATATCAATCACAATAATCCATTTTTTTTAGCACTCCTTTCTTCATGCACCAAAGACGTGCACTGTTGATTCATTGATAGATCAGATTATATAATAGTAAGGCATGTGTTTGTTGTTCTTATTTTCTAAAGACAATTAATAAAGTTAAATTATGATGACCTTATGGGTAAATAGTTTTATTAGAATGTTAAAGCTATATTTCCTACAAGTATCGACACGGCCTCGAGCTTAGAGATTTTATCAGAATCTTACATTAACATTTCTTTCAAGCATGGATGTGACCTTGTGGTTAGACATTTTATCAGAATAATAAAATTAATTTTATTTCAACCTGGATGTGACCATGCGGTTAGGGAATTTATCATATTAAAGTTACATTTGCTCCAAATATTATAATGAGCCTGCATTTCTTCGAATCTCTTTCGAATTTATAGTCTTAAATGCTATGATACTCTGCGTCCACTTGCTCGTTTCTCAATATATGTGTCCTCTACTTTCAAGTTTCATAAACTGGTCGTCTTTAACGTTTTAATTTGCAAGAGGGCTGTTTAATTTTGGCTTCCTACCATATGGTCCACGGAAGGAGGAAAAGGGTTAGATGAACGAAACTTTTAATTATATTTACATTTACGTCCAATCAGGAAGACACATAATATATTACGGTTAGTGTCTGGAGAGGGGTAGTTCATGTACGGGATGTCGGGAGAGGGAAACTGATGTAGGGGATGTCGGAAGAGGGAAACTGATGTAGAGGATGTCGGGGGAGGGGAACTGCTGTAGGGAATGTCGGGAGAGGAGTTACGATGTAGGGGAAGTCGGAAGAAGGGCAATGATGTGGATAATATCTTGAGATAGGTTTTGATGTAGGGGATTTCCGGAGAGAGGCATTCGTGTAGAGGAGAGCGGCAGAAGGGTCAGATATAGGGAATGAAAGGAGATGGGTGCTGATGTAAGGAATGTTGAAAGATGGGTACTGACGTATGGGATGTTGGGGAGAGGTGCTGGTGTATGGAATATCGGGAAAGGTGTTCTGATATAGGGGATCTCGGGAGAGAGGAACTGATGTAGGGATTGGCGGGAGAAGTGTACCGATGTAGATGATGTAGGGTGAGGGATACTGATGTAAGGTGTGTCGGTAATGGATATTGATTTAAGGGGACATCGGGAGAGAGGTATTGACATAGGGAGTATCAGGAGAGGAGTGCTGATATAGGGACTATCTGGAGAGGGGTACTAATATAAGGAATATCGGGAGAAGGGCACTTACGTGGGGGATATTGGGGGAGGGCTACTGATGTATGGGATGTCGGGAGGTGTGAACTATGTAGGGGATGTCAAGAGACAGGTGCTAATGGGGACGAGAGGGCACTAATAATGGGTATGTCGAGAGAGTGGTGGTGTTGCAATGGATTTTAAAAATTATGCCGTTTCATATTAGACTATGTGTAATAAATAACAGAGATTGCAACGATGGACAATTGAGGTTGCCAGAGTTTCATTTTTTTTTTCGATCTTTACCATCTGTTTTGGCATATTTATTTGCAAATGAGCCAGGATTGATCTTTTACTGGAATCAAGACTTGAAATGTTGGTCCGTTTGTGGTTTGTACCATTAATCTATGGTTCCTTGGGTCCAAATGGCTGTTTATAACAATGAGTGACTGGCATCATTGTTTGAAATATTTACTATACTCCTCTAATCAAGCAAACATGTTATCCCTGATAAATCATACACAGACAGCGACATATTGATATAAGTGGGAACTTTAATCGGATCTGTGCAGATCCGGCTTTATCGTCTGGGTTATCTATGTAAGAAATATCATGCTGCAGCGCAATGGCTTTCGTTCCGTTATAAGGCTACTTTCCAGGAAGTGTTTGATCGTTTTCGTCTAGCTGTCTTTCCAGTGGATTCCATGGTCAGGTATACTTATGTCTTGGTAACGTCCAGCCTCCGATTGGTCTTGAAGTTTTCCAATAAGTTTATGCATATCAATAGCACCACCAAGTATCTGACGCTCACCACACTGTCTGCAATCTCTAACAGATTCCGCTCTATACGAATGTATTCGCAGCTTGTGTCCAAAACGTCCTGTCTGCAGTGCATTGTTTTTTTAGTTACAGAGATACACACTAAGTTGTCGGAGATGGCGCTTTATCGGCTACGATCTGTGATTTCATGGAACCGCACACCTCGCACAACGATTCAACTATGAGGAGATTAGTTTTGGTGATCACCACCACAGGGCATATATTCCCCGTTTTTGTTTTACACTTGAGACACCACTAGTCATGCTTGTGTTATACTTTATACTTCTAATAATGCTATGTGAGATCGCTTCTGAAAGTGAGTGTAACTTCTACAGGTGATTTTCACCCGTATCTCTTTTTGATGTAATAATGCAATACCAGCCACACGTATTGACGTTAACATCCTGCAGTTATAAAGACTTGTACCAGGCACCTTGAGAACCTGTTTAAAAGTATCGAATCACCTCATATAGATGAGGTAAATCAAAAGAATCAAAATACTCGAGGTCGCGCTGTTGTGGAACTTTATACACAGCAACCCAGTGAGTTCCAGATCCATCGTAATAATTCTGTAGATTAATTACACAGCTCTCATTGGGTGCTATCTTATCTGGCAGCTGATCCTTAGAAGATACGCCTCTAAAAATTTTTCGCTCACCACTGGCTCTTTATCGATGTCACAGTTGGACAGCGGCAAGGCATGTTCCTGCGTCTGCGCTAATTTCTTTTCTTCGTGATCCAGATATGCCATGATTTTCTTTGACGGAGATCAGCCTGTCAGGAATCTTCATTTTATCTAAATACACACCATTTCCGCGTGTTGTTCCATGGAGCTTGGGTTCCCTTCTAAAGCCGATGATAGATGGAATTAAAGTTTCAGCGAGGCCTGCTAACTATAGTGCGATAAACACTCCTTGTTTTGGAATCTGAGACGCAAACAAGTCCCTTTTTTAACAGTACATTGTTTAACCACATATGTCAGCATAAGTTTATTAGGCCCTGTTGACGCTGCCGAGCTGAGTTTAATCGATATTTGTCTTTCAAACTGAGCCGCTGTAGCAATATTTTTTTTTTTCTGCTGACGTGTCAGAGTTAATCTTACTGGCATATAAGGCATCGTCTCACTAATGCTATTGTTGTAATATTTTTACGTCTTTGTAAACCGCGATAACCGTTAGAAGCAGTAATGTCTGGAATTGATGCGGACGTGAATGCGGGATAAAATTAAATTATCAAAAATGTGTTTGTTTTCAGTCTGTCGTTCACTTCGTGCTACCAAATGAAATGTCAAAAACACATGAAGTGGAAGTTCTCTGCCTAGATTCGTGGCCACTCGCCACGAAGTGGTTTGCTGAGCCTGGGCAAATTGCTGCATGTAAATTAGGTTTCGCTCAGATTAAGGGTTCTTGTTGAATCTAGCCAGCGTGGATTCTAACTCGAGAATGTAATCAGCCGAGGGTGTGATTTAAGGAATCCAAAGCGCGAGCCACGTCACTATAAACTGACCTTCAGCTGGAGCTCCAGCTCCACCTCCCCTGTACATGCATTATGCAGAGGAATCTCTTTCCAGTATGAGCTTATGGTTAACATCTCTGACTCTGAACACCATGCAGACATCACGACATACTCCAAAAATACTGGTGGGAGGATGTATCATACAAATTTCACGACTGGATTTGGTGAGATTTCGACGTACAGAAAATTCAACATTGTACATACCATTACGTGCTATAGCAAAACTGACTCTGAAATTAGCTCCATTGAGAGCATCAACGTTACCAACACCAGCCACTAAGTGCATGTCCGCAGCACCAGTGTTAGTATCTCTAAACCACTACATGTTAGTAGCACACGATCGCATGTAATCATCATGTACATAGTTATATTAAGCATAGTACTTGCCTTTGGTAAACAGCTATTATAGTACTGGCCTTTGGTAAATAGCCATTAATTTCCTACATGGTTTGACTGTTAAGCTGGTAATGTGCTGACTTTCCTCGTACTTCTAAGAAAGTTTTGTGTGGAAGCAGTTACACATCCTGGTCACGTGTCTCAGTTTTTCTGTGAGTGCTCGCATTGATATTGACAAGGTTGGCATTCTAGTGCTATATATATTCGTACTCCGTCGTCGAGTCGTCGATCGGGGTGTCATCATTCAACCTCAGGTAATCACGAGTACGTGGTTTTTATAGCATTGTGCTGCGATTAAAAAACGCAGAGCATTTCTTCGTAATCGTGCAGTTTTTAAAAATCACTACCATAATATTTTTGTCCATATCATGATATCATGTTGATAATATCAGGTGTTCTGCTAGCACTGGAAACGTTTCTCGCCAGATCCTGTAAAATCTTTTCCGACTTTGCACTGAGCACGGCTGATGTTTTCTGAAGAGCATGTTTAGCGGCATCGGCACCTCAGGCTGTGTCGCCGGAGGTGTCTGTGTGGTCAGAGTGGGTGTGGTAGTCTCAGGTGCTATGGTAGACTGTGTTGGCATGATGTTGCTAGAAATGTTTGGACCTAATGCAGTTCCTGTGGAAAAGGCTGCCCAGGTCACTTCAGCTTCAACAGCTTTGAGGGTAATGGGTGCGGATTTAGAGGCAAGACCAGGCAATGCTGATCGAATCGATGAAAATAACGTGGATAAAAATCCACCAACAATTTTACAACTCGCTGTGCGTGATTTTCTCATGCTTTGTACCTTTACAAGCTATTGTATTTAGATGTTTACGTCTTCCGTCTCTATGCGACCATTTGCCGCTATAAGACTTAGAGACGTTTACCTCTTCTGTCTCTATGCGGCTTTTCGCTGCAAGTGCAAGTAATATATGAGTTTTTCGTTGTTGTTGTCTACGGCATTTCCTGACACATCCGTGAGCCACATGGTAATTTCCGAGACTGCGTACGTGTTCGCGATGGGATAATAAATTAAAGGATTAGGTCGGATTTTCAGCAATCAAGGCAGAACATTAATCGACGTGGAAGAAATCACATTGGAGTCCGAACCTACCAACTATGACGACCGTTGGGCGTTCTAGCAGTTGATGAATAAACTTTTGACATCTGTGATGTTCACGGGCAGATCACCTTCGTACACTCCGTTTCGCGATAAAACAGTGCTAGAACCTTCAGAATTGAGAGTATCAAATCAAAATTTGATTACCTCCTGCTAAGGTGATCATAGTACGCAGCGTGAAATAATTAGGCTCGATTTTCATATTTGCAGTGGTATGTCCATTGGCTGTGATCAACCTTGAAATTTTCGAGGCAATGTCGGTAATGTTATACCCACCTGGTTAGATCTTGATTATCTGACGTTGAACACTCGCCCAATACGAAAACAAACTGCTTGTTGCTCGTGGTAACGTTAAAAAATCTGTTCCATATCTTAGCGAAAATCAGTGCGATCTCGTACAATGCATTTTGGTCTACTTCCAGAGGTGGGCTATATCTCACGGTCGAACTTATAAATATCAACGTGGTATAATTGAGAGGCATCTTATTTTAGTGTGCTGATACTAAGCATTTCCGCTGTTTGCAAGCACAGCTATCATCAGATGAATCGGCTCCGAAACAACGACGTTGTTACCGAATCAGATCGTCGTACAAAATTTGGTACTGGTCGCGCGTGAGCAGAGCGCTATCCAGAAGATTTAAAATTTTCACCATCTCGGTATCGATTTCCGCGTCTACGTTACCTGCTTGTTCAGAGGCGATTAGCATTTTAAACCACTCACCAATCTCGGCTGGGGTTTTCATAGTATCGAATCCAAGATCCGGTCTTCTATTTATACTCTCCATTTGTTTATTTTAATTCTTCATTTAGTCCTCTAAACCTCCTCCTTATCCTTACTGTTCTCCATCTATTCCACGATTCTACAGCATCTATCCTCAACATCCTCTTAGTCTTTACGCTTTCTTCTCACCTCCATGATCTTTGGACTATAGGTACTTTGAAGTTTGCTGGCTCGGCCAGCAGATCTGGATCGAGTGAACAATACAGGTACCTCATGTTTCTTTGGTTTTTCACTCAATGCAGTTTCTGCATCCGATGCAGCTCCTGCGTCCGGTGGAGGCATTACCCATATAGTTCCTTGAGGTGTTCTCTCATAAGATAACATAGTTGTGAGTGGAGAGGCAATATGAGGCTATGGTTTGGCTGATTGTTTGCTTGTGATTCTGATTCCTCGAGTGCTGAGAGTGCAAATGACACTATCGCGAAGTTTGAGTATAGTGTTTCATACTACTTAATATCAGGGTTTATTTTGATCAGAATGTGAAAACGACGCAGATTGTGAGTCTCTTCAAACAATTATTTTTCTTTTACTTTTTCTTTCTAACGCTTGGACAAAATACGTTTTAACCTATCGCTGGTCGTTTTGACATACTCCTTTATCTCTTTAGCCTAACTAGGTTGACTTACTTTAGCCAACCAACAATTAGGTCGTGCATGATAACTCTACAGGGCAAATGCACTCCTTGTTACACGTGATATTGTCGTGACATCCATTCAAATTAATGCGTTGCTTATTTGACATAATAGTTGTTAACTTTACCTAGTGATCGGCCCTGGTTTACGAATTAGGTTCCACAACGTAGTGTACATGTAGTTTACTATATTGCTAGCCAGCCACTGAATTATAGGATTTAAAATATAAATATCATAAACCGAAATGCCTCAGATAAATCTATATTATACATTAAATAGATTATACAGATATCCGTAAAACTATCCTCATACATGGGTACCTGTTAGTAACGTTACAGATTACAATCCACACGTTCGCATGCATATGCCTGTGATTTCTTGTGGGAAAGCACCATGCGAAATAGGTGCGAATACCTTCCTCGGTTTAAAACGTATAAAGGAAATGTTTGAGTTGAAATATTAAATTTGTACAAAGCCCTCGGTTCACTTTGGATATGATGATAAATTAAATTAAACGGGACCTTATAAGAAAGATGGGAAGAGAATAAAATAAACCCAGAAGGACCTGAAATTAAGTTTTAGAATCAAGTGCGGCCAACTGATAACACCTAATGGTGAAGTGACCAGTATCTAAGGTAGATCTTCTGCTGATTATTGTGAAAGTTTTACAACAGTTTGTACATTTTATAATACCGCTGGGCTGTGAAATTTAGTGTTCATTGTTATCATAAGAAGAAAACTGTTACACGATGTTTTCTAGAAAACTGGAGCATAAATATTAGTCGACGAGGAGATGGAATACTTGTTATTAAAATTCTCTGATGAGCAGCAAATAGTTGGAGATTATATAAAGTCCTTTCACTCTTTATTGTCTTTATTTCTTGCCATGGAGAGAAGTAGCCTACCAATCATTTTTGCAAGCTTAATCCTCTGCCAAGCCGTCGCGCCAACAAAGCTGGAACTAATATGAGGCACCTTTCACGATTATGATTGCGTCCCGCCATTTAAGTCCTCAAATGCTACATTAATTCTTTTTTATTCATAGCACAAAATGTACACACGTGCAATTAGGAACAAAAGTAGGTCATGTATTCCAGGGATAAGCAAGTCACTCACGATATTTATCCACGTACAAGTCAATTCAGAACGTGTAGCTTCTGGCAATATAACCTTTTCTGTTACAAATATCCGATTGGTTGTCTTTGTTTTTAGTTCTCATCTCAGTTGCAGAAGATATTTGGTGTTACAGGGCAGGTGACTTTCTCAATATATCTTCGCATGTGGATGAAGTTTCAAGCTTAATTCTAATTTTTTTTTCCATTCCATGCTTCCTATATTAGCCTCGCATACGTTAAATTAGAAACATATTGACTTGGAATGGTCTTACCAAATAATGTGTTGGATTGAAATTTGTGATGTGTCTTGAACTAGATTATGGTATAAATCTGTGCGCCCTTTTCAAGGCTGGAGTTACGTCCTATAGCCAAAGTGCATTTCACTGAGGTGAGATAGTTTTAAAGTGAAAACACCGATATCCCTTGTTTCGAGTTGGTTATTATGTCTGCCTTATACACAGCGAACGATCAATATGTTATTTGGTCAGGCAGGTACCGCCAACACCTAGGAGAGTGACGGTGCTTGCACTGATGAATAGCGATATCGATAACTTTTAGCGGAAATTGCAATCTGTGTTTTTTTTTTTTGTTTTTTTTTTTTGTTGCGAAAATGGATTCACCCACCAGTTACAGCGCAAGCCAGTTAAGAGCCACACGATATCGACCCGCTGTTCATTGCTTATGACGAAAAAGTCACTAATTCTGTATACCCCCCCCCATATCCGATGGAATACAGCCTAGCGAGACCACGGGGAGAAAGAACGTGTGCTGACCGTGTCTCCACATCTTCAGCCGCGCCGACCAGTTGGAATTAAACACTAACGACGGCCGTGGTATAACCATACAACTTCAAAGTGTTTCTTTAACATAAAAAAGAAAGAACGTCCTTGCACTTCAAAACCACCATCGCCGGATGCGTGTTCAATATATCATCCATGTAGATTATGAGGCACTGAACGTGACAGTGAAATCCTCTGCTGCGATCCAAACAAACGCAATACCTCAGATAACCGCCCTCTAGCCACCGAGCAGCATTCGCTATGTGGTCATCGGTGTGAAGCCGGTGTTATAGCCGGGCAAGGATTCCGTGGCTCGTTCACGCGTTACTGGGAACCCTGCATATCCTGCAGAAATGGTCATGAGCAAGAGCGATCAGAGGAAATCCAGAAGCAAAGTACTAACACATACGTATATGGCGAGGGATCATCGAGACATTGCCTGCAGGTACAGAAGCGCGGCCCACAAACCATGTAATTTAAGGTCCGCATTTGCCAAATAAGAAAAGGAAGACACAAATTGAGATTCAAAAGCTGCGTGGCCATCACAGAACACCCTAGGCAGGAAAGTTCAGTGCGATCACAACCAACGTGGAAAATATAGTGTGTTCTCACTGTGGCTGTTGCAGTTTCTCGATAGACTTCAGTTTATGTGCAGAAGCCTCGATTAGATGGCCGATAACCTGGCCTAGGCGGACAAATGCCTATAATCATTACTTGCCGAAGAGGACTAGACCTTTGACGAGAAGTACTCCTTGTACGAATACATAAACAGTTTGTAGCCGTTTAAAGAATATTATGAGCACAGTAAGAATGTATTTATGACGTTTATATAGCAAAACATCTGGAACTCTCACTGTCTCTGCCTAAAGACCGATCTACTGCTGCTGGAGGACATCTTTGATTCATTCTGTGACATATCGCAAAACAAAATACGGCCTCGACTGCAGTGCAACCCCTCTTAGACGGACCTGATTAAAACGGTTGTTCTCAGCCAGTGGTATGTATCTCTTTGTGGAAAGAATATTCGTAGCGGCATTTCGATGGTGAGTGGCATCACACGAAAATTAATAACCCAGTGGTTCAGGGCTATGCAGACAGCAAGCCTCACAGCTATATTACATACCATTACATTCATATCCTTTAGGACTGGATCATGATGCAGAGCCTGCCAATCGGAGTTTCAAGTGGGACAACCCACCCGCCACCCCTTGGACAACATTCGATGCGGGTAGGAGAAACTCATCCAAGGACTACATATATCATCAATGTCGTCCTGGATTACCCAAGAAGAGCTTCTTGGCACTCATAGATTCTATCCGCCGACCTGAGTGCATATAGGAGAGATGACTTAGCAGCATACAGCGCGCTTGAGTTAATGAATTATGGGGATGATAATTTTACAGAATGAACTAAATTAGTTTCCAGCTTGAAAAAAGTGAAATACTACTTGGTCAATTCCCTAAAACTCTATCTCCACACCAGTCTAGAGATGAGCATCGGAGTTCGATGAAAGCGTGTTTTTTTTTGTAGTCCAAAAGCATCAAGAAAGCAGTTGTTGGAAGGTATAAATATGAATGCGATGTGACACCTATAGCAGAATTTGTAGGGTTCCATCCAAAGATATAGAGCATTAGGTTAGTATGTTGTGACTAAATAGTGGCCAACGGATCGTTCGCATTGTATCAGGAAGCTGGCGAGAAAGATCTTAAAGACCTAGGCGTTTTAATTTCTGCTTTTAAGTACAGCCTGAGGCACAATAAGTACCTCTAGAGATTTCAAAGGGAAAACATGAGTTCAGGCTCTGGGTTGACGCGATGCGTAGTGAGCAATATAACATGGCAGCGTACCGCTTCAAAAACACGAGCCTTGTCCAATTGGATGCAAAAACGTCGATCGCAGCGGACGCAGTTCATACTTTTGAATATGGCTACTACTGCATCGCGTCATGAGTAATAATCTGCATTGGTGGATGAATTCACCAACTAAATGTTGAGATCTGGGACCAAAAGAAGAAACATCCTTTGATGGAGGTTTTATACCTTCAGTCGCAAGTACCATTACCGGAAAGTTGATATTATGACGACTGGCCTGGAATTCA
Organism: Megalonaias nervosa; assembly: GCA_016617855.1. Taxonomy (NCBI): domain Eukaryota; kingdom Metazoa; phylum Mollusca; class Bivalvia; order Unionida; family Unionidae; genus Megalonaias; species Megalonaias nervosa. The sequence continues at coordinate 36,092 of JAECUM010024741.1, forward strand.
AACCATTTAGCCAGTACGAATACCTTGAAGGCCCACACATGGTTGATGGCGCGGCGTTACCGAATTTCAACTTTCTCAGCGCAGTTAGGTTACCACAACATAGTATGTCACATCAGGCTCTACTTTTACAGACTGACATGCCTCGTCAATGATGTTGTAGGAGTATCCCCTACAGACGTAGCATTAATGGTGCTAATGGGTCTCTTCGCCAGTGAACAACATTATCTCAACACCACAGCAGGCAGGCACTGAATTCATACACTGCTACACTTTGAAATTCTCGTTAGTCGTAGCTCTCCCCCGTTGTTCCAGTCGTTCCTATGACAATCAACATCACTGGGTGTAAATGTATAAAATGATAAAGTATAGTAGAATCCTCCACAGTATTCTGAGTAGTTGGATCAAGTGGAATCGGCCCTACGTGAGAGCTAGACCAGGGATTGGCAACCTATTTTACATAACGTGCCACTTTTTCCGGATTGATTACAAATGAAAGAGCGCGTGACACCAGTAAGAGAATAACACAGTCAAAATCGAGATTTTGGCTTCCCTTCGCGTCACACACAAAACCTCTTGATGTGCCATCTTTTGGCATGCGTGCCGTAGGTTGCCGACCCCTGAGCTAGACCATTTCCAGGCGCAATGCTAAATGACGAAACAAAAATTGTTGCAATTAGCGATCCAGTGGAGTTTATATTTAAGGTCCACTAAGCCACAGGCTCATATGACCTAGGCCATGACGAAGCAACAGTACGACCCAAAAGTTTTCTAAATTAGGCGTTAACTTCAGAGGCCCAGTCACTTTCTGGAGTGGCCTTAATATGCGTTGATCAATGGAAGTCTTGTAAAACCATTCAAAACCTTCTAAAACTAGGTCACTTACCAAAGCAGACCGCCCAGATACGAGGGGCGGAAACCGTGGTGTGGGTACAAGGCTGTCCATATCAGCGGTGCACTGTCAGGGCCCCCCGAGTACAGACAAACAATGATCACAAAAATTTCAGAAGTTTATAGTGCAAAAGGACAGTTTGTCGAGAATAGGTGTGTCATCGCCACTGTGACTGCAATATAAAAACTTAAAACTGAAAAACTAAAATGGCGCGCCAGTGCAGGAGTGGACCTCCAATGGTCTGCCGGGTATCAGAGGCGAAAGATAGCACGAGTGCAAGCCGGAAAGGAATAACAGGCACGTCTCTCTGCAACTTTGTGGAAGACATCCTTAGAGATTGTCCATGAGGTAAGTGCCATATGCCTACTGCTAAAGGATGTCATGAAGCATAAAACAGCATTTAGAACGTTAATGGCTGTGATGCATGAAGAGGTTTATGACTCATAGCATCTGCGAAAATACTGCTCAAGACGAACCAGAGAGGCGAGTGCGTCTCGTGCCCCCTTGAGCATCGTACAAGAATATACCAACCCTGACGTCATCGAGTTTTATTTAAGTCTCGAGATTGCATTGGCTAGCCCGACATCCGATCCTAACCTTTTGGATGCATTTCTAGCCAATACTACCTGTGTTTGTATTCGACATTGGCGTTACATCGAGACAGTAAACCTACCAGCAGGTGTCTAGAAAACAGACACCATAAACAAGGAAATCCAGCGACACTTTACTGTGATCTCTACAGACACTACGGTCACCACCGCAAATTGCAATCTTGACAATAAGCCTACCCTTTCCGCATCGATAGACATCAATTTTTCTGCTTACTATGTCAACACGGCCCCCCATCCTTTCCGGTTGTGACTACAGACTACCAGCTGTAAATTGCCAGTTTTCCTGCCAATTAACTGCCCAACAGTTCTCCATTGATCTCATTATATTGATCTCATTATATTGATCTCATTTCAAGGCCACAGCCAAACTTTTCATATGCACAATACCATTCGAACAATAGTTGGTGTTCTCTAAACGTAAACACTAGTTGGATCAAAAACAATGTTGAATTTGTATCATCACTAGTCGCAGATAATAACGCGACATACTGTCTACTCAAGCTAGTTCTATCTGAAAGAACCACCATGCATCTTGTACTTTAATTCTAGACCCTTATATTTACTAGTCTCCTCCACATGCACGAAGAAGGCACTGGGTAGCCATAACCCAGCTCGATCCAGAACAAATATGCCAATTTATTTTAATGAGTGGGGAAGGGCCCTTTAGACCCCTCTATCCTGAATCGTCTCTCATTTTTGATAAGAAGGAAATTCTGGGGTCTTCTACACATAACCGTCGCTAACTCTTACTTGCAGTTTTACACGATAATTATATCATGAATATTTTTTATATAATAATAGTGTTTATAAGAATCATGCCAATTTTTCAATGCTAGTATCCGATGAACGGATTGTAATGTAAATATAAATCATGTATAATAAATACATCGTACTATTTCATTTGTAAATTCCGTGGTTGATGAATGTAGTAAACATCACATGTTCCAAAGAAGACATTCGTACTGCTAAGAGATCAGACTGACCTTATATTTTATTGGATAGAAGTAGGACGGCTTGTTGACTGCATATTAGGTATATCAAAATATTTAGATGATTCACTGAAAGCCTGGAATCACACTCTAGACACGGCATATTTAACTATTACGTTGTTAGCTAAATATATCTTTCTATATAAGGGAAGGAGAACGCGGAATCGTTCGTTCTTAGAGTTTGATTGAGCTTGTAAGGAGTTGAAGATATTGCAAAGTTTCGTTGGAATTCGAGAGCTTGGAGTATTTATTTCAACAAAGAATAACTTATACTAGATTGTTGTGAATTTATTCAAAGTCTTGAATATGTTTATATCTCTGGATTTGTCGTGAAACATTCAAACACATCTTGGATTTTCCTTGAATTCAATTAAGGATATCTGAATGTAAAGCAATGACTTCTGTACTGTTGACAGATTAGTACATTATAGTTATCATTCGTAATAGCTTTTGAACGTATTCGGATCACGTAAGATCTATTGGAATTGACAAAACAATTTAGTAATTAGGAATTAAACCATACTGTAAACAGACGTTTGTTAATTCTTTCACTTTTTATTTTACGGAAATAAATTTACATTTTCAAACATTAAAGTGTTTGATGTCGATCTTTTTTTCTATCTAGTTTACACCCCTAGATCGAGACCCAAATTAAACGATATCGTCTAATAATATAACACATCATGGCTGTAGACATATTTTGGGAGCTCTAATGGAGCCGGCGCCATACAGGGTGATCTATCCCATTATGCAACCAACAACTACCTCAAACCTATTAGCAACTGCGCCATCAGCACAGACCTGAATGACCTGATCGTTATCTGTGTTGCTTGCCAAACCAGTCAACGAAGGTGCAGACTACTTGGCCTTCTTTGATGCCTGTGGCACACTGACAGGTGAGAGTACGTTGATGGACAACTCCTCAATCAGGAGCGTCCATAACCTAGTTGACCCTTAGGATGCCTCCACAGTGAAGTTCGTCATTACCAGAGTACGGGACGGAACAAGGCAGTGCCTTTTGCAATTGCTGAATTCCTGTGGCCGGCACGTTTGCTTTAGTCGATAACCATCGTTATGTCTCCATGAACGGTGTCCATCAGTGGATGCTATATACCTGGGTTGTATACTTAACGGCAAGCAAACTCAAGTTTGCTGGTGGGTATACACGTTAAATGCGTATCGCTGGGATTCAACGCAAGGGTTTCAAATCTTTGGGTGTTTTATGCACAGTTACTTTTTCGACACTATCGCTGTCCTGTGCGCAGATTCTTACTCCATTAACCTTCAAGTGAGTCGTTGTAACAAAACATAGGAAGCTCGTTTAATCTATACAAGCGTTCGTACAGGCACATAAAAGGCAATGCCGCCGTCCCGACTAATGCCTCACAAGAAATCCTAAAAACTAACTTTGCGTCTATATTTGCCGTCGGAGATTTCATTACTTCTCAACGTCAACGCACAGCTGACGGGTTTCGCTATCAGTTTATCTGTAGACTACCATTTTAGAGCTTAGAACTTAAGTAACTCTCTTAAAGGCATCATGCGTCAGTGCTATATAATTAAACAGCCAGATGTAGAACAATAATTACTGGAGCTGGAACGGCTGATATCAAAAGGAATACAAACCTAAGTCAACCCGTGGTCTGCGAGGAGTAACTGTTCTTTCGCTGCAAAACTAAACCCTAAGTACTTTCATCGGTGATTCTGTGGTATGAAATCATGACGTATTACAAAACGGAATTGAAGCAGATAATATCTCCGTCTGCGTATATTGAGTCCTCTAGCACTCCTCTCACTAGAAGAAAATGCGAAGTTTTCTTCAGGAATGATGCTTTTTGCCCTCTCTTAGTAATTGGTCAGAAAAATAAAACATTGGATGAACCTGCGAACATAAGGCATGATAGATGTCCCTGTTGGCGAACGAAGGAGCCCTGAAGACAATGCCGTTCTCAGATCTAGTAATATTAAGCAAACTGACATCTTCTTTGACGTCACTGTCGTCGCAATAGGAAGACTTGGCGACATGTAGAGGTGCGTACAGACAGGATAGTTAACCAGAGCCAGATCGTCACCAGCGTACTGTGTTGCTATTTAGACAAACACAAATTGGTTGCTATTCTTGCGCCGCCTTCAGTACTTGCAAGAGTTCTTCTCAGAATCCCCAATACGAATTCTTCTACCCTTTTCTACCGTGCAATTTTAGGAGCACATTCTCGCTCTGCACCATTCATCTGACATTTTTACATCCACATTTCTGCACAAACCTGGGTCTGCGCTCATGCCCTTACCATAAATACAGAACTGACGTGGTTGAATGTAGCCTTTGCTTACTTTTTTCCTTCACATCATGCAGCAGACCATAACACATGGTATCCCGTGCAGCTTATTTTGACCTACATGTATCCACCAATATGTGCTGTGTTCCCTCATCTTCTGCATGTTAGTAGCGATTATTTTAAACAATCATTTTACATCTACTGCCAATTAGATCATACTCTCATCCCTTTTTGAGCTAGTCTAGTTGTATATTGTTTCTGAGGAGATTGGTCTGATCACGCAAGAGCCTACGTGCTCTCTGTTGTGACTCAGTTCTACAAAGGAGCATCTACTAATATGTAATATTGTCTCACTCTCTACATAATCAATATATAAGGAATATTTCTGATGTATTAGATAAGTCATATGCATTTTCTGCTATAACGAAAAATCAGGCTAACTTTGGATATCCTGCAGTGATCAGAGAACGGTGGACTAGTTGATATTGTTCTTCCGCATCTTGCAAAGTATGGAGCAAGTCAAAATTGACTGCATAAAATAGAATGCAAAAGTTTGGAGTCATACTCCCGTATTGTAAATATCAACAGTTAGAATTTTTTTTTTTGTATATCACTATATTGTGTCTAAGAAAATGTACATTGGAAGAGAACTGTTAAAATTAGTCTTCATAGATATTCTGAAGAAATATAAGCTTCTGCGACGCTCACTTTAGGTGTAATCGCTGTGTTAATAATAAAAAATTAAGTTACATTAAGGTACCTAAAATATTAAAGATGCTAAATCGTTTTTAGATTGTAAAGTTCATTAGTTCAAATAGCAGAAATTCAATATTTTTGTGCTTGAAGTATTACTCATAGCTTTTAATTTAATAGTTTGAGTGCTTTTCAGACATATGTCTCCGTGCTGCTCCAGTTTGTCCCTAAAACCCTACTAAGTCCTTTGGGGTATATGTCAAGTACATACCTGAATTTGACTTTTCATACACAGATTGTTTGACTAGATTATTCGATGTTGAATTCAATAAATGTTTGAACTTTGACTCAGTATCAACATATACCCTTCCCAGGGGAGTGTGTGGATGAAAATTAAAAGTTGTGTACCTCTACAGGCAACACGCAATCATATTCCAAGTTTTCAAATCACATTCTTGGGTGGTGCTGGACGATTTGTGTGACAGTTGAAATTTTTGAAATTACCATACAGTTAATATAGAACTGAATGGATGACATGGTGTTCCCACCTAGCAAGCTCCACTGCAAGAGTTGGATTACAATTCTAAATCAGTTGTGCTCATCCTACATAAACCCAAAAGCTTGAAGCTTAGATCGAATCGAAGTTTTATATACTTTTGTTTTCACAAGATTTTTTTCTGCTTCTTTTATATTTAAATTATATTGTATGATATCATTGATATGTATTGTTCAATATGCGTCCATTGAGGTACAATGGAAGACGTTTAAAATAATACCTTAGTGGGAAAGCAGGATACATATATATTATAGATCGCTGAGCGTCTGTTATCATATCCAATGTATGACTGACAAAGTACGACCAAAACGGATTACTGATACGAGTTGACACATTGAAATATTACTTGGAATCTGATGGTTGACCAATCGTTTTAGTTGTACCATAAACATCTGATTTGTTAGGTTTGCACCAAATGTAATACCCTGAATAACAGACCATTGACAACTGAGATGTAAGTTAGTCCTGCCCATTTTT
>JAECUM010024742.1:0-31690 GCA_016617855.1 Megalonaias nervosa
GTTTCTGCTTCTTAAAAAATCTAAATATAACAGTCACACCGACTGGCAAGATTGGTTTTCGCATACAGTTTTGTTCCATTTCTTCTTTACCGTCTTATCAATCCCATTGCTCCATCACGGAATTTGTTATGATACGATTCAGTGTTCTGCTTATACAGTCATACATAATTATTACATGATATCTACTGTAAGGTTTAGCAACATTAGAGTGAACAAAAACAACATTACAGTAAAATAATCTGGATTCAAAATTCAACGCATCCTGGTATGGTATATTGGATATGTGTAAAGCATGCTGTATTTGGTAGGTGTAAAACATGGTATACTGGGTATGTGTAAAGCATGGTATATTGTGTATGTGTAAAGCATGGTATGTTGGGAATGTATACAGCATGGTATACTGGGTATGTATAAAGCATGGTATTCTGGGTAGGTATAAAGCATGGTATACCGGGCATTTGTAAAGTACGGTATATTGGGTATGTATAAAGCATAGGATACTGGGTATGTATAAAGCATTAGTATATTGGGTATGTATAAAGTATGGTATATTGGGTATTTGTAAAGCATGTTATACTGGGTATGTATAAAGCATGGTATACTGTGTATGTATAAAGCACGGTATATTGTGTTTGTATAAAGCATGGTATATTGGGTATTTACAAGCATGGTATACTGGGTATGTAGAAAACATGGCATACTGTGTATGTATAAAGCATGGTATATTGGGTATTTATAAAGCATGGTATACTGGGTATGTATAAAGCATGGTATACTGGGTATGTATTAAGTATGGTATACTGTGTATGTATAAAGCATGGTATACTGGGTATTTATCAAGTATGGTATATTGGGTATGTATATAGCATGGTATATTGGGTACGTGTAAAGCATGGTATACTAGGTATGTAAAAAGCATGATATATTGGGTACATGTAAAGCATGGTATATTGGGTATGTATACAGCACGGTATACTGTGTATGTATAAAGCATGATATACTGGGTAGATATAAAACATTGTATATTGGGTAAAAATGTGCACATAATAGACTATTGAAAATATAAAACTCAGTTTCTCTGCACATGTAATACTAATGTTCAACATGCAAATAATTACAAGTTTAATTTTGAAATTAATTTCGTCCTTAATTAATAGAATGTTTCATAATTAAATCAAGTATTGATAAATTTAATGAACTTAGTATATAACAACATATCTGTGTCTATACTACATGTACACAGGCTGAAAAAACAATTTGCCCATTATACCCCACTAAAATATGCAAACACTTTCCAAACGTTCTTGAAGGTACTGTGGTTTCTCGTTTACCTCAAAATAAAAAAAACAACAAAACACAGATGTACGCATGAACACACGTACAACTCTAAAGACGAGGCCGTCCTTTGGTCTCGTGCAAAGACGGAACCGTCCTTCGGTCTCATGCATTCTATACCAATGGTACATAGCAGAAGAAAACATGTTAAAGAGACTCACATTTATTCATGTATATCTTATCACTTAGGATCCACCAGCAATTAACTTATCAAATATACACTGATATTTTTAACGAAAATAAAGTTTTTATCAAAATTAAGCTGAATTTTTTTTTTATGTTTACAATAAACCGTGGCTATTTTTACGAATAATCAGGGTATTATTTTTGTATTGGTAGCGTATGCAACAACCCCTTGAACTGACTTATATAATAACATATTATCTTGATTTTTTAAATTGAAAAAATAAGGTCAAAGTTCAGAGTGTGCGGCACTTATGACTCGTGTATATTGCCATCTTATCACATAGTCGGTACACTTCGCCTACAGTGTGTGCAGTTTCATATTTTTGATATTATACGTGTGAACATATCACTTTATGTGATTCTGATTGGTCCAAATAAACCCATGAAATTATTGTGCACGATCCTCTTTACTGATTGGCTGGGATCGTGGGAAAACGTTTTTAACTCCGCCTTCTGGAATGTTTTGTTTTGAATGAACATTTTTTGGCGGCCATTTTTTAACTCGACTTGCGAAAGGAAATTGAGGAAAAATTATCTCAGCTGTCTGAATATGGATATGTTATCCCCACAGGGGTTTGTTATGTCATGTTTAACAATATCATCATAAGAAAAATGGCATTAAACTACAAGACAAGAACAACAATAAGAAGTAAAACTAAGGGTATTGCTTATTTGATAGCAGGTGGCGGGGGGGGGGCGGTATATCTGTAACATAGATATAGAATCCACCGTATATACAAGCATGGTTTAAATGTTAACTTAAAGAAGTAACTAAACTCACCTCTGTTCACAGAAGAATCTGGACATAAATGGGTCTCCTAACTGACAGAACTTTATCCAACCACAGCATCTTTACGTAGTATATATGGGATGTAAATCCGACACGAAAAGAAATTTGCTGACGTCTTCTGTACAGTCTATTGTTCCAAATCAAATACTGCAAATATCCGGTCACAAATGCATTGCAGTAAATGTGGGAATTTCTGCATCCAGTAATCCTATTTCACGTGAAAATCGCAATAATATAACGTTTAGTTCTGAAAGTGACATTTTAGGGTAAACATGTACTCTACTGTAGGCCTCCTGTACTGTGTACCGTATCAAACAATGTGGCAGCATCACATCGCATTGATCATTCTGTTTTGAAAAATGATTTTGTCGTTATAAAATGTTCTGTTTATTCGGATGGAAGCCTTTTCTTTGATTTATAGTTTGTAAAACAGTACAATCTACTTTTACCAGTTCAGCTTTGTTTGGGACTATATTTTATGCACAACAAATGAAAGGTGCACCGTCTGTCAGAATGAACGATATTATTCGTTCTTCTTTCTATCTAAATTATTTCCACTGAAATAAAAACTATGTGATGAAAAGAATCTTAAATGGGTAACGATTTAATATTAAATTTATGAAACTCGTTGAATAATGTCCGCTTTTGCTCGCCAAGGCTGGCAAAAGCTGGACATTATTCAACTTGTTTCATAAATTCAATATTAAATCATTACCCATTTGAGATCCTCTATATATAGTCCGTTAATCAGCTAACTATATTTGCACATTCGGCGTAACATTATGACGTATCATATCACGTAATATATCCGTTATTAAACTTAAATTGGATTCTCCAATATAACAAGGTGCTTATATTACCTAGCTCTTCACGGACCTTACATTTCCCATGACGATTTGCAACTCTGTATAAAGCGTTATGTTCCAAAGTATCGAAATCATGGTGAAGTAATATTTACATAGCAAAAATGATATATATAACTGTGCATTTTGTTTCCCTTTATGCTATATAGACATTGCTACCTTCACAGAAAGATTTATCAGAACGCATTTGATTAGTTAGTTTCAGGCATTAATGTTCTATCCACATGAAGGAAAGAAACCGGAAAACATCACGAAAGAAATATGAAGAGAATACGTCACTAGTTCATAAGATTTAGCATATGTTTGTTTATATTTCTCGTGCATGAGAGATCTTATATCAAACTTTGAAACTTCGTGGTCTTTTTTGTTTTAACTTGTTTATTTTTCTTCAATAGTAAAATGTCACCGTCTAATAGTTAAGTGTGGAAGAATCCAGACCGAATAGGGTAACTAGTTTTCGCATACTGCCCCCCCCCCCCTTTAAATACTGCTATTATTGGTACCTGATACTGCTTTCAAATAAATACTTTTTTGAATATTGGGATATTTCTTATTTTTTTATTTCTCTTTATTACAACAATATTTCAAACGGGTTAACATGAATACATAGGTATGTTTTTATATATAGTGTTTAACGGCACGCCATTTGGTTGGTAAAATTAAATAAAATCTTCTAGGGATATTATATTATATTGTACTGATAAAAAAATGTGTGAGATCTAAAATAAAATTTAACAATACCATATCTGCTCATGTCATAAATATTGACAGAGAACTAACTTATATATCAATGAGTGTAGACACAACATTGAGATTATTTTTGTAAACATGTTTACATGGATTCTTATTCAGGCCATTGATTTTCCCCTGCGATATTCATGGTCTACCTGATATTTGTCCGATTGATTCGCTAAAATTTAAATAGACAGACCTGACTTTGTTTACAGTTTGTACGTTAAGATGACAAAATATTTTCAGAAAAAGGTTATTGTGACATAGCTCAAGTGGGAAAGTATATAAAGTTGTTTACATCAGAATTACTCATTGGAGTATTTACATTTGTAGTTAAATCAGTCTTTTAGCTGTGTTCAATTATAATTTGAGACAATTTATATAATTAAAGTGTTCATTGGAATTAAAAAGTGGTCATTGATACTGTTTGAGTAAATAACTATTTTGGGGGGGGGATTATTGTGAATTCAAGGACATTTTGGATTATAGCATTGTGATACATCGAGACTGTTGACACATCATCAAATATAAGAGTATTGGAACATCATCACAACCAAGATTTGAATTTATTCAGAACACAGAGAGAGGGTTACATCTTTTTATGAGGTGCTCAGGCATTCTGGTCTATGTACAAAAATTTAATTGTTAAACCCTGTATCAACTAAACTAAAACGACCATATTATTTAATTAGTGCTACAACTCAAAGAACGACATTGTGAAAGACTCCAAAGTTATTTTGATGTACATAATATATTTTAGATACATACAAATTAAAATTCTTATGAAGCTTGTATCAAAACTGACCCGACAAACAATATTTTATTATTTATTATTATATGACTTACAAATTTCTGTATTCTGATTGGCTAAATATCCACCCGCTATTTTTGCTAGATCTTTATAGGCCTCTGAGCTGTGCTCTCGAGGTGCTGTAAAATTTGAACGGCTAACCAGTGTAGATAGTAGGAGTATACTCGAATGTGAATCATGCACTACAATTATTGACGGAATGCATTTTTCGCTTACCTGTTGGTTTGTCAGTCATTCTGCATCTCCCTGTTTTGTTTAACCGTATCTGCCGATGAAATAAAAGTTTTTTATGACTACAAACAACGTGGAGAAAGCAAAATATTTTCCCAAATATAATGCTTTTAAAATGTTATTTTTTTTCATATGCACACTGCTGTGCATAGGCAGCAGTGCTTCTAGTGAGCTGGAGTTTCACTCAGTTTGAAAATAAAACTCTACCCGGCAACGGAAGTGGTGTAGGTGGATGAAAGTTCTTTTTTACTGGATAACTCGGATAAGAGTACGTCCTACATTGCGGCTGGTGTAATATTTCTTTCCAGTGATATGGAACGATCTTGCTAAGAACAGTATACTCAACTTTAACCCGTGTTTGAGTTTTTGTCAGGAAATGGCACAAAAATCTTTACATCGACGAAAATAAAACATTTCATTTGCTTGTAGATCCCAGGGTTGCATGGCAAAGTAATTTGGAAGTTTTACCGTTATTGGAAGGTACAGTCATTTTGCTATTAGTTTTATGTACGAACACTTTATTTACCGGCTGTTATACTTCCAATATATAATAGCAGACTATCTTGCAGTTTTATAATATAAACCTATAATCCCATTGCTGTAATAATCTTTTCCGATGTGCTCGCTGCGATGAAGAATTGTGGCTGTATGTAATGCACCCCAGTAATAATTCAGGCTGTAAGTAATGCACCCCAGTAAATGTTCAGATATTAAGTAATGCACCACATTAATAATACAGGTTGTAAGTAATGCACCATATTAATAATTCAGGCTGTAAGTAATGCACCACATTAATAATTCAGGCTGTAAGTAATGTACCCCAGTAATAATTCGGGCTGGAAGTAATGTACCCAAGTAATAATTCAGGCTATAAATTATACACCTCAGGAACAGCTGAGGCTTTAAGTAATGAACCTCATTAATTACTGCATACAAATGATAAGATACCTGAGTTCCTCTTGAATCTCGCTGATAACTACAAGGCAAACTGAACAGATGTTCAACATCAGTACACCTCAGCGATTATTTCTGAGCTGAAAGTAATTGCACTTATGCAGTACGTTTTGACTGATGACTTGGTGATATATTTTCTCGATAGGCATCAATCCATACATATGACCGGACTCATTTGTGAGGCTAGATTATAAGTTCTGCAATCTGATTAAAATCAGATCTCCACTGGTTTACGAGAAGATCTGAGAGCGACCGCTTTGGGGTCATGATTTGGCAACCTAATGTTATGATCATAATCACTAATTTTATCAACCAATCAGATGAAGTCTAATAGCGTCGAGTTTGGAGACCGAGCACTGTGGATGAAGAGCATGAACGTGTACCGAACGGTTAGATTCGCTTTTAGATTTTTAAACAGCTGCATTTCCATTGGCTAATTCAAAGATCAACAGAACATAACCCTTTAAGCGGTCGTCGTCAGATCTTTACTTAGGACAGCGGAGATCTGATTTTAATCATACTGATAAGTTATGTATCTACAACTGCCAATTTACAAGCAAGCCCAATGTTAATGTGCGCCTGGTATATCCTTTATCTTTAGAAAATCTGTATTATCGTACGAACTGAGAATATAAAAAAAATTAAATGAACAGTGCTTACCCAAATACTGTACTGCAAGCCCATAAGATATAGATTGTTAATGTGTCATTAAATTTACCGTTGAAAGCGGTGATGTATATCATTGTACAATTTTTTTTCTCAATAAAACAGTTCAGTTAAGATCCCAATGCATATTTTGGGCATAAATTGACTGCCCTGCATGATGACTTCCCCACCCCACTGAGACATTGACATAATTTCAACATAAGCTGGGGCCCCGGGTGGCCGAGTGGTCTAACACATTCGCCTTTACCGATCACTGCCATCTCGCCGGTGTTCATGTGGGTTCGAGTCTCGGGCTAGGCCAACGTGCGTATGTAAGAAAGCTTGCCAGCAGCTTCCCGTAGGTATATGTCTTTTCCCGGGATTTTTCAGGGTTCTTCCTCCATCATTTATGCTGGCCGCCATGTATATCACATCATCTGCTAAAAATGACGTTAAGCCCACAACAACACAGAAGTATAAGTTCATCGGACAGATTGCATGATTATCATTTGCATCGCTTCATGCAAGCATTGACTTATTGGTATTCATGACTTTGCCTGATCTACAAGACCGTTCCGGTGGCCTAGTGGTTAGAGCGTCTGCCTCGGACGTGTGAGGTCGTGGGTTCGCATCCCGGATGAATCATACCAAAGAATGGTACTAACAGCTGCCTCGCTTGGCGCTCAGCATTAAGAGGTTAGTGTTAGGACTGGTCGGCCTGGTGTCAGGATAATGTGACTGGGTGGGACATGTCTGCGGCATGATGCTCCAGTACTAGACATCACTATAAACTGCCACACTGAAGACATCGCAGCGATATGACTGAAAAATTGTTAAAGCTACGTTAAAAATCAAATTCAAACACACACACACACACACACACACACACACACACACACATCCTGATCTACAAATCTATTCTTAACCTTCAAAAGTCACGGTTGGGTACGCATTAAGTGATAATAGTTTCAAATAATGCCAGCACTTGATTAATTACAATGAACTGTATATTCGTGGCTTTAAAAAACTCCTATACAAAATAATCACCATTTTTACTATTTTAAAGAATAAAAATACTCATGCGGCAACAGTTTCTGTCCAGTGGCTGTTATGGTTCCTCATTCCAGATCAATAGGCAGATCATTATTTCTTCTGTGAGTCATTCATTTGTAACTCGGATATACGCAACTGCAATATTACACAGGTGCTGGATGCAAGCTTGATGTTGAAAAAAAAGCAATATTCTGAAGGAAAAAGATCATACCGAGTGACAGAATTACCTCAGATTATCCCCGTGACCCGTTTTGACATAGGACCCTGTCTATCATACTTATAAAAGAGACAAGGTAAGTAACTTTCAAAAACTTCGTTCTACGCCTAATCCTCGATTACCTTTTGCTATTTCCGTCTTTAAAGGCACACGACCATAATCTATGGCTTGTTATACTCCAGAGATATTGTTTCTATTCATCAAGCCATCATTGATTTTCCTGAGTTGCACGAAACTGAAGTTGCGGGCTCCGAAACGTACGAATTTTGTCTCTTTTACAGTAGGATAGACAGGAGTCTATGTTAGAACGGGTCATGAGGGTAACCTGAGGTAAGGTTGTCAATCGGTATAATCTTTATTCTTCAGATTATAACTTTTTATTCAACATCAAACTCGCATCGAGCACCTGTGTAATATTACAGCACGATTGCATAGTCTAAGAACGTTGGAACTGGCATAAAAAGTTCTTCAAATATCTGTACATGCCTTTAGATTGTAGAGTAACATCCAAGTAACTTCCTGATTATTCCGTAATAGTTGCAAACGTCCGTCGCAAAGGTGTATTTGGAATCATATTTAGACGGGCTACAACAACCTAACACGATAACCAGGGTTTTAGGCGCCCTAGGCGAATTATGACTTTGAAGCCCCGCTCCCTCCTAATCTAGCCCCCCCCCCCCTTAAAGCCTGGCGCCATAGGCGACCGCCTAATTTTTCCACATGGTCGGGACAGTTCCGCCTAACACTGAATAATATAATCACAAAAAATATTCGGCTTGGAACTGCACGTGACTAGTCACATTCTTACCGTGAGAGATACTTAATTGAAATTTGCAAAAATTTAAAGTGCATCATTTAAAAGACAGTTACTAGAAGCTACTATACTTATCAAATCAAATTCAATAAAATTTTTATCTAAAAACCTACTGGACAGCGACAGGTCTAGTTTGACTTTTGTGATGCTGGTGGTGCTAAAAGAACAGTACCTACTGCCCGAGTCTTGCGCAAAGGAAGCAATTTGGACAATGTCTGTTACAAAGATTTTACCCAAGTAATGTATATAAACACTCCTTTTAAAGTGTGTGTGTCAGGTCTGTCCACATAAATAGCAGAATACCAATCACGTACGATGAAATAAAATATGTATCCGACAATACTGGACTGTCGTTCGCACATTGTCGCAAAACAAAGTTATGTTATAAGAAAATAATAGTGTCCTCGTCTCTCACGAAGTAAACTCAAAAAGCTGCGCACATGATACAAATCTATTTTTATTGACAATATGACGTCGCCTTTCTTCTGCTTATGCCGTGTAATCCCTATATCGTATTATTTTAAGTTTGTTTTATTAATAGATGTGATAAACATTGCGATAAAGAAGACATCGAAGACGAATGCCACTTATTATTCGTTTGTTTCAAATTTCACCAAAAAATGGTTCTAAATCCGTTCTATTACCGTAAACCCTTTATCGCAAATTTACAAACCTGTTTTGCTACTACTTTTCCAAAATCTTCCCAAATTTGCTACTCTGACAACGAATACAATAATATCATATTTGTGCTATTTGTGGAAGCGGAAATACCTCATAATGATTTTCTATTTTGTTTCCGTTTTACAAATTTTGTACAATCCAGGAGAGTCATTGTATTCTGCGATAACAACGTTATATTTATGTACCAAATGATCCCATATTTTCTCCGAATGATTGTTCTTTCTCTGATTGTACATTTTGACCAGTGATGTATCTTGTATCTCCATAGGCTAGTGAAGTCGCCTTATTAATGTTATATCAGTTGTGGTATTCTCATATGCCACGTGTGTGTGTGCTGGGATTAGTCTTAAAATGAAAGTTATGTTCTAATAGCGTTTTATCATTTAAAATTCCAGTGCAAATTAGCTAAATAAGTGCAAAGTTCAGTACCTTGATCGTGTTCCTAAATACTACGTCAGAAGACGTCTAGGTATTGTGTTGCTTTATTTTTGTGGAAAAAGAAAAAATTATGTGAAAAAGTAAGGTCAAAGTTCCAAGTAGACAGTACCTAATCAGGTGTAGGTATTATTCCCAGATACCACGCCTGAAAGTGTGGAGTCCCTAATTTCCATTGCGGTCGTTAGGTCAACGACCTCTAGAAGTTTAAATTTCAGTGGTAACTTCTAGTAAATACCGCTTTGGACTTTTCGGAACTTCACACCCGGCACTTACATTGCCTCACTCGTTACGGACCTCACCGAAACTATGTTGTTTACAACTCTATATAAAGTACTATCATCTGACATGTTGATACTGTGGTACAGTAATATTTGCATACCGTATAAGATTGATTACTGCACAAGTTACGTACCTTCATGCTATGTATAGATCGCTCGTGCTTTCGATGAGAGAACTATGAACACTTTTAAATAGTCAAACACTAGGTAACAGGGTACTATCAACAGTAAAAACAAAACACAAAAAGAAAGAAGAATGCGAAGAACGAGTCCTGAGTTATTTACATTTAAGATGTTTACGTATGTTCCTTTCGCGCTGGAGTTATCTGTTAAAATGCACATTACCTTCGCACTTGTTTTTCTTTATATTGCTTTTTAACCTTATTTCTTTCTTTCCTGCAAGTGGATGAGTCCAGATCCATTAGTGGACTAGGTTTTGCTTATTGTTTTCTCTTCATCCACCCTAAACACCCACCCCATTTCTTTTTAAGAAACAATGTTTTTATGATCTTTAACAATGATTTCATATAAATATTTTTAATAATGGCATTTTCATCTTTATTATTAATGAGCATATTGGGGTGGTGAGGAGTGATTAGCAGAAGCGTGAAAGGCAGAAGTTTTAAAGCACAATGTATGTTCACAAACAAAACTGATGATACTTTGCTGAAAATGTATTGATTTTATTTGCTCCATAGGCATGCTTTTTCAATCACACATGGATATTATACTGTCTGCGCTAATATATCAGGCGCTTTATATGATCGGCTGAATGCAGATAATGTTAGCAGCTAAAATTAGGGGCGACACTTGAAGAGGCACTGTTCTATAAATTTTCATAAATCTTTATTATTTTTCCTTCTGTCAGTTTCAAAATGTCGCTAAATCGCTAAATCGGAAATTTAAGATCGTGGTCAAAATAAAATGACTGAAAACCACGTTGAATGAAAGTCAGATTTGTAATTACTTTGGGGTTTGCCCTTCTAAAATTAAAGATAACTACCAGGAATATAGCCACACGATAGCTATGGAGGGTGATTACCGCCATAATTCTATGCTTGTATTTTGTACTCTTCCTTGGTGCATTATTGTAAATGGCTGCTTGCAAGTACTACTTTTATAATTCTATTTATGTATATTGTATTCTTCATTGATGCAAACTGCACGTGGCAGATTGCAAGTGCTACTTTCCTTTGCATTATTGTAAATGGCTGCTTGCAAGTGTTAGATTCCTAATTCTAGTCATGAATTTTCTGTTCTTCATTGATGCAAATTGCACATGGCTGCTTGCAAGGGTTTCACTCGGGATATGGGAGAAATCCTGCCAGTTATTAAATATTCATTTATGCAAATATGCAAATAACTTTGGTAGAAACGATAGTTTTCATTGGACATTGTGGTTTTAAAAAAAAAAAAAACAACGCTCCTTTTAACATTGAGGCTTGTGCTACTAGAAATTTGTTATTATGTTATCTGACCGGTAGTGTATATACTTTAACCGTTACTAATAATTCGTTGTACGTTTCATTTCAGCGCTGTTAATTACATGTTATTTTGTTTACTCTAGCAACTTTTTTTAAGTTTGATTTGAAATAATAGACCACCATTGGTGGCGTTATCAATTTTCGAGGATTGTTTGAATTGGAACGTATTATTATTTCACTAGTAGTTTTATTTTTATTATTACTATTATTATTATGATTATTATTTGAACCGTTACTATGAATGCTTTGTACGTTTATATTTTTTAAAAGATAAGTTTTGAAATTAAGCCATACAGTATACACGCCATACCCATTTGTTATCGTTATCAGTTTTCGTGGTTTAGTAATACAATCGCATTGTTTTACCTGCAGTAGTCGTAGTAGTGTGCATACTGTAACCGTTACTAAGAAACTGTGTGAAACACAGCTCATAACCCTAGTGGATGAGCTCGCCAAATCCTTAGAGGGAAGCAGTATGACCTTGCTATCCTTGACTTCAGTAAGGCTTTCGATCGTGTTCTCCATGAAAGACTCCTCTGTAAATTGGACCACTATGGCATCAGGGATAATACCTAGAAATGGATCAGAGATTTCCTGACAGACAGATCGCAGAGAGTTATAGTAGATGGAGCAACATCAGACCCAGCACCGGTTGTTAGTGGGATACCTTAAGGGAGTGTTTTGGGTCCCATCCTCTTCCTGGTGTTCTTCAATGATCTACCTGCGAGTGTCAAATCAAATCCAGCACAAGACTTTTTGCAGATGACTGTATAGTCTGCTGGGAAATAAATGCTTCCAAGGACTGTGAGATCCTCCAAGAAGACCTGAACCAACTGGCCCTCTGAGAAAGAACTTGGGGTATGTCGTTCTACCCAGAAAAATGCAAAATCCTAGGATTTTACAGGAAGAAATCACTAATTTTGTCCGAATATACTCTTAAAGGGCACAAGTTAGTCAGTGAGCAGGCAACAAAATATCTCGGGGTTGAATTGTCCAGAGGCCTCTTTTAGAAAAGGCACATAGACAAGATAGTGAAGAAAGGGAACAGTAACCATGGTTTCCTGCGCCGCAACCTCCAAATAAACAATGAAGTAAAAAGTGCAGCATATTTCACTCTGGTTCAACCAGGTCTTGAGTACTGCTCAACTGTGTGGAATCCACATGATAAAGATCTAAGATAGAGGTGGTTCAGAGAAGAGCTGCTAGATTCACCACAAATAAATATTGTAACACTAGCAGTGTTGAACCATCTCCAGTGGGAATCACTCAAATCCAGGTGAACCAAGGTCCAGCTGACCATGTTGTACAAGATTGCGAAAAACCTAGTGGACATACCAGCGGACCAATACCTGACCCAGGCATACAGTCAGACTAGGGCAAACCACATGAAAAAGTTCCAATTAAAGTCAGCATCGACAAATTGTTTCAAGTTAAGCTTCTTCCCATGCACAATAGGGACTTGGAACAAATTACTGTCAATAATTGCAGAAGCTCCTGACTTGGTATCTCACAAGCAGGAGCTTTCCAAAATCACATTCTAATGAACTAGTCAGCTACAAGTAAGACCTAGTGATTCTCAGGACTATGCTGGTTGAGGTTCCTTATCTCATCGCCACTATGGTATCCAGATTGGTCTAAGTATGAAGGGTCAAAAATGTACACTGACACTCATTTACTTATTTCTGCTTTTCCTATCATTACTCTTCTGTCATATCACTTCTGTCTTTACTTTATCTTTGACCATGTGCCACCTGTTGCTTAATAGTCAGGTTTGACTGTGTCAACGTATTTATAGACAGATAGATAAGAATTAATTTAGGTTTTATTTGGGTGCTGGCAATTGCATTTCTTTCTGATTAGTCCACTTTAAGTTTAGTACCATTATTGGTTTTCGAGGACTGGTACAAGAAATCATTGAAGAAACCGATATAATAGCTTCATATGGTATTAATTCTTTGGTATCTCGACATTTGATGTTTTCGGTATTTTTTCTGCATAGCACCACCTATCGTATACTTATTTTATATACACTACATGACCATAAGTAACTAGTTCTGCATCACCAGTTCATTTCAGGAAAATGTGGGGATTGCTGACTAGTACACTATTTTAAAAACTAACTTGTGAATATCACTATTTCAGAATAATGTCCTTTCACAGATGGAATCATTATCTTGTTTAAATAGCTATAACTGTAATGAATTGGTTAACCAGTTTGTCATCTGATAATGTCCAGTGATGTTAAACAAGAGTTGGATCACATGATTACCGTGTTTGTCAAGGACTAAGAGATCGAATCTATGGTAGCAAAAAAGAATCAAAATGTGAAGCATGTTAATTTTGCTTTGTGGTGGCTTTTTGCATTTAACATGTGTTGACTTGAAAGCTGTGTTACACACAATTTATTACTTTTAATATAACTGTTAGTTGTTTAAACAGTCTTAGGTTGACATGTACTTTCATGCTTATGTTAATGTCCATTCTCAGCAACAATCCCAGTACAACTCCCCTCATCATGGATGGTTACAGATGCATTTCTTTAATTCTCATAAGTTTATGTTGGATGGCACAGGTGGCATAATGAGTGCCATAGAAGTAGCATCCATTTTTCAAGTTGATTACACTTTGTGCAATACATGCATTAAGTTCCCAACATTAAGACAAGTATATGCCATCATCAGAATATTTTTTTTTTGTCTTACTGCAATATCAGAGTAACTCCCCTTTCGTAACATAGAATGGACAAGGCATCAGTTTATTGTTTCCCACATTCATCTGATTTAAAGTTGAAATTAAATTCATTTTAACACTGAGAAAAGAAAAACAAATACACTTACATAATATCTTGAAGGTCATTGTTTTTATTTACTTATTTGAAGATTGCAGACTTTAAGACCTGCAATATCACATCACTCTTAGTAGAGAACAGAAAATCAAAACGCTGGAAAAGAAAAAAATTCTAATTTTGAATCATTTTAAATCAAAAACTGAACTGTCTAATTCTCATAAATTCTGCAACATAACTACACACGATTTAAGATCATTTTTGGTCTGCTTAAACGATAAATATACTTTATACAGCTACATCACCCAAATGTGTTACCGTAGTAGTTGTGAAGACTTTGCGGGGTGAATTTGCTTACCCAAATCTGCCCATATCCCATATGTACCAAAATCCATCCAAATCTGCTAAAACAAAAATATTACAACCTTGATGGTAATCATATTGATGTTTTACAATTAGTTGATCATTAATATCAAAAGTCTGTTCAGCTGGTGCAGTAAGTTGAATGATAACACTTTGTCAGTGCTCATCCATATCTGGTGACAATAACAATCATTGCTGTTAGAGTTTTACAAACAACACTTCTATATAAATGTACATTTCCCTGTGTATTATGTAATAATTTATGTAAATCTTGTGATAGTGACATAGTTAGTATATTCTGTTGTTTAATTTATTTCAGCTACACTAATAGGTCATCCATAAAGTATGTATGCATGGAGTGGAGGTGAAGGGTTTTGAAAAAGATCGAAAAAGCATTAGCCTGTGTATGCAGCAGGTTGACTCTTAATAATTATGTTCTGCAGCGGCAGGGGTCAATATTTCTTGATAACTGTGATGATTATGAACATTAGTCAAGTCGGAAACATAACCAGCAGATGAGTTAGATGCAAATTGGCTGGTATGCCATGTCAGGCAGAGCCAATATCTACTTAAAATTATGAAATGTGATACATTGTAGATGTACCGGTAGATTGTAAATGCCCATGGCGCACTTTGTGGAAGACATATTTTTCTCTTCATTGTCTGACAGGACCAGTTGTGATATCTCATGATTCCGGCAGATTATGCAATCCAGACCCTGACACCTCGTGCAAATTTGTGAAACCATACCTTGCCAGACTGGGACAGTGTATAGCATTTGGATGAACCAAGATGCACATGGATTACCCTTTTGACACCTTTTATCCTTTACTTTTATAATAGTGAGATTCAAAAGTGCATATGTCCTGCATTGGAATTTTTTTACCCATCCTAGGCCAAAATGAAATGTTACATGATTGCACACAACTTACAGAAATTGTAACCAAGAAAAGAACTGTTGAGGTTCATGATTTGGATGATATCAAAGCTAACGATAAAAATTGAACTCCAGCCATTCCAGATGATGACAAGGCTGATAATGTTCCAGTTATCCAGTTTGATTGGTTGAAATCAGACTTTTAGTCACTGACTGATATTTGACTATTAAAGTTTTGTACCATATTAAAGTCTACTAAATATTAGCTGCTATCATTTTTTTACTATAATTAGAGTTAAATATTAACATTTGCCTTAGAAAAGCATTGGTTACGATTTTATGCAAAATTCAAGCTATGCATTACTGTTATAATTGATGTTAACACTTTCCTATTTTCATTTTCAAAGTATGTTACATAGTATTAATTTAAACCTCTGCTTATTTTTAATGACTGTACTAATAACTTCGTCTTTCAAAATTCAATTTTCCAGCTATTCTTGGAAAGGGGGTGGTGACTCACCAATTTACGTACACAAGAGGGGTACAAAAATGTATGCTGTGCAATGGGTAGGGGGAAAAGGGGTAGAAAATCACCAATTTTTTGCGTATGTACTTTTTGGAAAACCACTAGCATCATTATCAGAATATTTGAATCGCCACAGTAACTGTTCTTAGGTAAAGTGATTGGATCTATGAAACATTATTGTTAACATGTTTTACCAGTTGACCATAATGTTATTATAGTTCATTTGTGCATGAAATATCATTCTACATTATAACTATCTTCTCTCCTTTTTGTTAACTTTGCAGATTAGAGTAGATTTCAGCTGATTTTGGTAATTATATGGACCTTTACAAATGGGCCTTGTCACCTGATAGTCGAAAAGATGTTCACATGACATCATTCCTCTGATAAAGGTTTGTAGATGAATCAGAGACTAAGGACAACCTGAGAAACCTGATGCAACAAAGGTATATTTTCCATTTAATGTATATGCTTGGCCGAGATGATTGGTACCTCTGTTACTGACTGACTTTAGAGTGAAAAAATTATGATAAAAGTATATCTTAGAGCAGCTATATGTAGATATGTAAATGCAGTAATAATTAAAATGCCTCCATCATGCACAATCAACTATCAAAATATTTGCATCTGTTGATATGAGCACAATACTTAGAAAATTTGGGCTATTTTCATACTAACATTTTGTTACATCATCATCGGGGGGGCCTGGAGTGGTCTAAAGTGCTCACTGTCACAGATCACTGCCATCTCACCTCTGTCTGCATGGGTTTGAGTCTCGGATTCGGCTAATGTGGTTATGTGAGAAAGCTTGCCAGTAGCTTCTCGTGGGTCAATGGTTCTTTCCAGGGTTTTCCTGGGTTCTTCCTCCACCATATATACTGGCCTCCATGTATAGCCTATCATGTGCTGAAAAATGGCATTAAACCCTACAACAACAACAACAACAACAACGATAACAACTACATCATCATCATCATCACTTTCAAGCAGCTGTGTGTAATTTTAGCAAAGTTAGGAACAACAACATACATCATTATGAACATATTAAAGACAAAATAACATTATCAAAGGCCAGAAAAATGTACCTTTAAAATTTTGCATACTGTAGGACCTGGAAATATTGGGGACGCATATAACTTGTCAACCAAACCATTTACTATTTATTGTCCTATATAAATACAACAAAGACACCAGGAAAAAAATAATAGCCCACAGATAATAAAATGTGCTAAAACTTTTTTATTACACAGATGCATCCCGTAATAAAGATTCATATTTTAAAACTGAGTCATAATGTCAACATACTAAATTTCGCGTCCACAACATTATATGCAGAATCCATCGGTTTACATGGGGACCTTTCATTGTGGTGCTCAAACCCAAATCATATTTTGAAGAATTACACTACCTTACATCATTACAACATGCAGATGTTGCCATTTGACCACAAGCACTTGCACGTTGTCATTGTCAGCAGAGTTCCAGAAGTTGTTATATGCGGAACCAGATGTGTTCAACGATAAGAGTAGTACCAATTTTTTTTGAGGTAACAGAATTTTCATCTGAATCAAAGTTAACATAGTTAAATTAGACCATTGTGGTAGCAATTTTCATGTTAGAATTGGTGTTTTTGAAGAAGGAATGTTTTTCACTGTTGATTTATGTACGCTTGGTTGAATCTCTAAAAATGTCTGAAACATGGCTGCCACATTTCTTGACCGGCGTACCATATTACCATTTTTGCTTTATGAGAGCTGCATTTAACTTACGATTTAGTAATGGCTTTTGTACTTACACTTACTGCAGCAAAATTTATCCAAGTGCAGCAAGTACTCTGCTGCTCTGACTACATCTTCTGGATTATTGTTTTGGTTACGCTAATAACTAAAACACAAACAGTCATTATCTTTGTTATCTCGTGTTATATGTGGAACTTTTTGACCTAAATACATATTTTCTTTCCTCCCATTTATTTACTTTGCTTCTGTTTACATTTTTGTATGAAGTTATGGAATTTCCAACATCACATGTAATGTTTTATTTTAATTTATTTGAATATTTATAGATTATTTGCCATATTAGTTGGGATTTGGTGTCCAAGTTATATGCATAACAAATGTAGTTTTTAAACACAGTTTGGTTAATTAACATATATTGTTTCTTCACATGTGTATACCTCACCATTGAATACTGGCAAACAGCACGGATCAGATTAAATAATAAAATGTTTTTAAATTTTTCAGTAGGAAAAGTTAACCTTGTGGATGTTCAGCTTATAACGGTGTCCAATTACATATTTTTGTTATATTTTCAGTTACTCCTTTATGTCAAGTTTCACAGAAAGGTTCAATTAAAAATGCTGTGAAATGAAATATTCTGTATTATTATGCTTGTTTGTGTCTATATCCACTTGTAATTTGTGCAAAAAGAGGACACCAAGTTATACATGCAATTTTTTCAAAGTGTTGTTTTTCTTGGCACATTATGTCAAAATATGAATCTCTGAGGTCAGTGTCATAAATATTCATTAAATATAAGCTCAAACGTATGCAACCAGTGCATAAGAAAATGTTGTTTACATCTGATCAATTTTTGGCATTTATGTAACACTTTTGGGACCAAAGATCTTGGACAAGCACATATCAATGATGACTTTAGCAGGTATCAGCACCCATACTAGAATTTTATGGGCCTGACTTTGACTATCCCATTCACTGCCTTAGACAAAAAAAAACATCTAAAGTTGTCTGCCATTATCTCATAACATATATGCTATACATGAATGTGTATAAGGGGCAATATTGTTCATTTTGTAACAGTGAGAACAATATAATTTGTCATAAAGAATGGTACAGTTTCCTTTCCTTAAACTATGAATGGGCATTTTTTAATTGTATATTATTTTGTAACATTAACATGAAAACTTTGCAATATTTTTGTGATTACTGCAATTTACAATACACTGAATCAGTTAACCTTCTGTAAACAAAAATTATTAATTTTTCCTACACACACTAAAGGCATCAAGTGCCAAATTTCTGGATTAAATGCATTAAGTCCATTATGTCTTTGATATTTCACTTTGAATTGTTTGCATGTAAGTATAAGTTATTGCACATATATTGTATTATTAGGTGCAGTATTAATTTTAGTCTTTATTTTTTTTTTTTTATTCATAGTGATGATTGAGTATCATTTCATTTTCAGCTTTACCTGCTGGGTATGCAAATGAATTTGAATGTTTATAATCTGCTGTTGCTATTAATAACTGCTGTTCTAGTATATTGATAGCCTCTGTAGAGCAAACTATAACTTTTTACCTAAAGATGGGAGTGAAAGTAAGTTTACATTGTAGGTAATAAGTACACAGAGAGAGAGAGAGAGAGGCTAGCCAAACAGAGAAACAACTTAGCATGATATACACAGTACACTACACTATGATGTAGCTTCTGTGAAAAAATTAATACTGTAGAATTTTAAAGTATCTCAAAAGTTTACGTCATCAAAAAATCTTGCAATTGCCAGTCACAAAAATATGTCATTAATTACGTATTAATTCTGCCAGAGGCAGGGAACTCTCTGGTCCTATGTACAAAAAACCTAGAAATAGACAGTATTGTAATAAGTCCCAGATGAAATCAAAACACAAAGTACTGTGATAAAACTTCATGTAACGACACAGTTTTGATTCAAAAAGATGGCTTGTCACTGACTGTGCACAGCTGCCAACTTTACGACAACTACCAAAGCGACACTGTTACAAAGAGTAACTAAAGTTCCTTCTAGTCTATAAACAAACAATTTGATCATGCTGTTGAGCCAGCAGGACTGTGGTATGTGTTAAGAAAGGTAGTGACTAAATTCAGAGTACTGACTTAATGTGAACTCGGATTTAAATAGTATTGACCTAGTTTTTCTGATAGTTACAAATAGACTTGGTACCTCTTATGCAATTAATTGTGACCTCTGCTTTCTATCGGTGAAATAAATTATGTAAGATGGGTACGTTTTGATTCCTTTTTGTTTCAACCAATGGAACACAAAGTGTTCAGACATCTAACGCAAAATATTTATTTTTCTTTCATTTGTTCAGTGGTCATATAAAGGCAGTGGGCATTTCCAGAAGGATTACACCATCAAAGGCAAAGAGAAATGCTGTTACCCGACTACAGTCAATGTTTTGGGTAAGTTAATCAAGGCCATGTGTTGCATAGTCTCCCATCCATTTGTTGGAATTACCCATACATGAACATGTTCAAGATCACACATTTCAGTGATCTGAATTGACATCATGAGCCTTGTTAGTCCAAACTGAACTGTGTTACAGCCATACCTATGATCTCAGTGCCTACTTCAAGAGTGACTGGAGAAGATATTTTTTTTTTTTCACGAAGACCAATTTCTAGTTTTTAGAACTTAAACATGGGAAATAGAATTTAAATATATTTTTTCTAAGTCATTTGCAAATGAAAATGGGGGGGGGCAATGCAACTTCTTCCTTGGAATTGTCCACATGGAAATAACACAAAGTATACATGTACATATACATCCAATGATTTTTTTTTTTCAACTTCAACTATTTATATAAAAAGACAAAAACAGATTAAAATCTATAAAGTGGGTATGACATTACATTAAAACATTTTTTGTAGGAAAGTATGAACAGAATGTAAATTAGTGCATGTGTTTCTTTCAGTCAGTTTGGAATAAGTCAGATATTCAGCTGGGATTTAGATTTATTTTAGTAAAAGCAGTTCCAAGGATAAAATGTGCTGTTGACTTGTTCAGTGGTCACTGCTTTTGTAAATAAATACACATAGATCATTATTTTTTTGGAAGACAAAAAAACATACGGGGCCCCGAGTGGCCGAGTGGTCTAAAGCGCTCTCCGTTACGGATCACTGCCATCTCACCTCTGTCTGCGTGGGTTTGAGTCTAGGATTCGGCGAATGTGGATATGTGAGAAAGCTTGCCAGTAGCTTCTCATGGGTCGGTGGTTCTTTCCGGGGATTTCCCAGTTTCTTCCTCCACCGTTAATACTGGCCGCCATGTATAGCCTATCGTGTGCTGAAAAATGGCATTAAGCCCCACAACAACAACAATGACAAAAAACATGCAACAAAGTCACAGACTGGCAGTTTGGCATTAAGTTTAAATTAATGTCCTGGGTTGACTTTTATGGTGTTAATGAAATTTCAGATATTTAAAGATGACAGTGTTCTTTCATCAGAGAAAGTGTACACAAATTAACTTTACTCCTATTGACACTTTAGGGGTTAAAAATTCATAATTTACATGGAGCTGATTCCTTGGCCAGGCTGCTGCATCTAGTTTCCAAAGCTCTACAGCAGATAATTGAAACAGATTTTTTTGTTCTCCGCAACCATAATTATGCAAACCCAGAAGGTCTGTGCAGGTAGTAGTATTGGTCTCCAGTCTGTTTTCAGTGTTGCAAAAGTTTCTGTCAAAAGCAGCACCTGCAATGTAAGCACAGTATCAACAAAGAAACATCAGGTATTTCATTAAACAAATTTTCTTGTTAAATGTCATCCTTACTTATGCCTCTTTGATATGATGATGCTAAATGGGAGAAAAACCAATAAATAATTAGTTAATCAAAACAGTGTAATAAAATCCTTCAAAATGGGGTTCTAAGTTGAAAACCACAGGTTTTTATGATTGTACATCTTTTTAGTATCCTTAGTAAATTAAGGAAAAATTCTGTACTAAGTCTGTGTTTTCTTATTGTTAATTCCTGACTGATAGTGTTTATCTTTCAGATCCAGTGCTGAATGTCATTCTTATGATTGAGAGGAACAAGGTTATGCTCCACTGAAATCCATGTACCTGCTACAGATTGCAGATTTACACAGAGAATGTGACCTCTACTAAGTTTGTCAGAGGACAAGCAGTATTCTTCAGTTCTAAACAGCGTTAATTTTTCAAGAATCACCAATTATTGGTACTAAAACATATGTTATTTGTATTGCTAATTCATTGTGAGTGTACATTTCTGGTCACATTTGCGGCTGTTCCCATGCTTTCACTCATAAAAAAGCAGTATTGGTTTACTAATGTTATAATGTTGCTGTGTTGCAAGAGCAATTAATAGAGCTCCATTTTTCATTATAGTTTCCCTTTCTTGTTTAGCAACATCATCTGCTACATCTGTATTTTACATGATTGTGTTATTGAGTAATGGGTAAGATGTTGCTGAATTATTTCCGCTTTGTAAAAATAAAGGAAATGTAAAGGGCATGTTACAGATTGCTTCTGATTGCTGATTAAACTTCAATGATGGCAGCCAGATTAAAGGCAAAGCTTACAAAAATGGAACAAATAGTGAATATACCCAGTTTGAAAGAATCTTGTGGGGGGTGGAGAGAGAGCTCCACTGTTTAAATAATTAGATTATCATATGTGCATGCTTTATATGTTGTACTTGTGTCATTAATTGGCTTAAAGCACAAAATCTGTATACCATATTTGCCAGTCTATAAGACGATACATTTTTACCAGAAAATCTTAGCTTTGTCTAATACTCTGAATCGACATATATATGAATTTTGCCATCCGAATCGCTTTATCATATGTCACATAATTTTTTGTATGGAAAACAAATTATCAAAAAGTGCAAAAAATAATAAGTAATATATTTCATTTTGGGGAAGAGATCATGTATGAAAAAATATAGGAGAAGGATTTTAAACAATTACATGATGGTCAGTATTAAATATTAACATACATCAGATGTAATTGCGCTAAAACAGCATGCATTAATAGTATATATTATTTGTAATATATGTTGTTTAAATTTGATATATATATGTGCATTAGAATTGATAAGTTAGACGATGAATAACCCAGACAAAGACAGATATTCCATCACAATTTTCTTACTGCACCTCATGATCATGTAAAAATTATGTCCCATTATGAGAGAGAGAGAGATTATACAGTAATCTGTATTTTTCACATACTTGATGTCTGTTATCTTATCTTGTACAAAAGTGCAGTACCATATTCCATTGTCAATTAATACCACTAGGTAAGCAGATCCATCTAGTTTTAGTTGTCACTTCCGTTGTCCAATAATTACATGGCTTTGTAGTGGTATTTACATGCTAATTAAATATACTGCAGCTATAGTCAGGTTTTCTTAAGCTGACACCTGTTTGAAGTCAAGATTCAGCAGACCAGATCAGATTAGTGAGGCTACAAATGGGTATTATGAATACAGTACCATATAATGAAAGGAAATGCCTGGTGGTTACTCATGTAAATTTCTCAAGCAGTGACATATTTTGAACTTGCCAATAGGACAGATTGCAATTACAGTAACATAATAGCATGAGCAAAGATCAAAAACAATGCCACTCAAGTACAGGAAGAGTATGTGTACTTAAAAAATCTACTTATTTGTTGGAAATGTAGAGGATATTATACTTGCAAAGAAAATTAGACTTCATGCGAAATGGTCATTATTGGGATTTAACCTAAATGGAGTCTATATGGATATAACTATTGTGAATATTTAAACTCTGAAGAAGTATGGCATGTATTTGCATAGTTTACCATTTACTATTTAATTTATTAATGTTTTCTCTCTTTGACAGAATCTTCAACTCAACAGGGGCAATAAGGTCAACAACAAAAACAAAAAACACGAAGAGCTGGAATCTCTCTCTCTCTCTCTTTCTCATATATATATTGGGCCATATTTTATTTTGATCACACGGTGTAAGAAGAAAAATGTGATGGAATACTTATGCGTCTCTCTATGTATCTCTTTTCCTCACATAATGTGAAGGAAGCATTTTAGCATTAATGATGCAATTTCCCTATTGCTGGTAATTTGAAATAGCATACAGTGATACTTCTAATATTTATGAAACCAGAACTTATTATAGTTTAATTCCACACAGCATCGCAAATTTTATCCTATATGTGACTCAGTAAATTTTTAGGCACATGTAATTATATGTAGCTAAAAGTACATAATACATTTAAAATACGTCATGTGAAACAAATAGTAGTAGAGTCAGGTAAGGTTCCTAATCCCAGAGACCCCCTACCCCCCAAAACTTTATACGTTAAAATTTTTGTCAGCATCCTTGTTTAGCTTAAAATGATGACTTTCATATTTCTGACAAAATATGTTTTGTCCAGGGTAGGAGGTCTCTGGAATTAGGAACAACTCACCTTACTCTACTACTATTACAGCCCCTATACTTATTAGCCAAAAAAATAGTGTCTTTAACCTGTAGAAATTTCATATTAAACAATGAAATATTATATATAATGTCCTTCTGTCAATCAAAGAGACATGTTGGATTTGATCTGACAAACAAATTTTTTTGTAAGAGATTTAATTCAATCAAATCAGCCTCAAGCTATACTGGTATAAAACCTAAAATAATAAGCGATTGTATTAAAAAAGTTGGTTACCATATATCACCAAAATGATGAACGAATAAGAGGTTGGGCAGATGATGTGATGATATTTATTGACAATATGGTTGATATTTTATTTGATAATGATATTTCTAAACTAAAAGATAAAAAATAAATAGCAGGATGACGTTCGGTCTACCATTCCACAAGGTCTGTCAGATAAGCCTAATAAGGTTCTAAGAGTCTTCTTCAGACATACCCCCCGGCGAATTTCTAAATATATGAGACAAAACTTTAGAAACTCAGAGGGCAGTCTATTTTACGTAGGCCTATTCTTGTGGCCAACGGGACTCTTCATTTTTGTTAAGACATTTACCCCCAGCGAATTCCTAAATATCCGAAACGAAACTTTTGGAACTCAGAGGGCTGTCTGTTCCAAGGCCTTTATTGTGGCCAGGCACCTAATGAGGTTTATTTTAGTCTAGCGAAGTTTTTTCGGAATGGCCCTTGTGTGGGGTACCCCTTTAGTAAGGTCACGAGCTCACGTCATCCTGCTGTTTATTTTTTTGGACAGCACAGACGACACAAACACACAACATAAACTTATCCTAGCGGGGGAGCCTTATCTGCGTCCAACAAATTTCATACACTCTCCCACTATTGCAACACCTGGGAGTGCAAAAGTGCACCCACCACGTGTTTACATGGTGGGAGAGTGTATTTTGTTTGTTGGATTTCGAGGAAATTCTCCAGACCCCCCCCCTTTTTTAAAAATGGCGAGGGGTAGTCCGGAACCCTACCCGACGATTTCATCTGTGACAGGAACTGAACTCAGGGCGTCAGTATAAGAATCCAGCATCCTTAACACTGAGCTATGAAATTCAGTTATAAGTACATGTCTAAAAAATTATTATATAGTTACCGAACAGCATTACATCTTTTGATTTTGAAAACACGAAATTTTGTATTATATTTTTTGATTCTGAAAACATTATTATAAATAAATCGAAAAATACATGATTTTTGATTTTTTATTGTACAGAAAATCCTAATGTTGGCTAAACATAGTCTGTATAAGATCGACTGTTTCCAAGGATTACTAACGAGTGGGCTGAATGAAATACACAGACGTTATATATACATTACTTAAATGACACTTGCTTACAAGTCGAGGCTAAACTGCAGACAAAAAGATAAAGATCTGATTCTGAAAACATTATAAATAAATCGAGAAAAAACATGATTTTTGATTTTATATTGTACAGAAAAACGAAATCCTAATGTTGACTGAATTGTGACCACACAATTATCTTTGACAGCTCACTCTATGCAATATATAAGATCAACCGTTGCCAAGGATACTAATTAATGAGCTGGCTGAATGACTACATTACTGCAGAGAAATAATCAATATTCTGTATGAATAGGTTTGGGTTTTGCGCAGTTGGACTTGTAACTTATACGCGAGAATCTATAGTAACTATGTTATTTCGGCAAATACAGAATTGCTACCAGGATTTGTAGGTCTTAAAATTACCATCAGATTTTAGATACATTTCATTAGCCCAAAAAAATATGAAACAGTATATATGCTATGTTTCATTACTACAAAAGATTTTAAACTTAGCTGGAACAGTATTATCTCCCTTTTAAAAACAGATATGGTATACAGAGTTATATTTCTTGACCAACACACAATATTTCAACGGTTGCTATCAAGTACATTGTACTGTCATGATTGTACAAATAAAATTTAATTCTATCAGATACTTTACGACGACATTCAAATAGTTCTTTCATTGCTATCTTACTGAGAAGATACTTACTACCTTTTGCAAAAACCTTTGACCTATCTAGGTCTATGTTGATTTTTGTATACTGATCCTGGCTTATCGGATTATGAAAATTGTCATATTTTAGTGCAAGTTCATCTCGCAAACTTTTGAGATAATTAAAATATTTGCATCATCTGATCTGATAAGGGAGAGTTTGATTCTGTCAAATTTACTGAAACAAATACCTGAAATTTCATCGTTAAATTCAAATGATAATTGCTGGTTATTAACCATTATTTTTTTTATTTTGCTATTAACTCCATCAACTAATGTAAAATTTTCGAACATTATTTCTGATGTTTAGACAAAATTACTTGCATAATGTCCAAGCGCTAGTGTATTAATTCGTCCCTGCAAGATCTTTTATCATCAAAATTACTTAGTCCCCGTTTTATGATAGTATCAGTTTCAAGTTTATGATGATTTGTTCTGATAACATTTGTTTTGATAAAACTGACACTATTGTTTAGCGCTGCTTTAAAATCGTCAAAATTGATCATCTTTTTCACATATCCTCGAGGAATACCTTTTGCTTTTTTTGTAAGTTTATTGTCATCTAATATGACAGCATACATTTTACTCTTTAGTCCAACAAATTCCCTAACTGGCATAAACATAAATTCATCTTTCATTTTACCAATAACTTTTTTA
Source organism: Megalonaias nervosa (assembly GCA_016617855.1). Lineage (NCBI taxonomy): Eukaryota > Metazoa > Mollusca > Bivalvia > Unionida > Unionidae > Megalonaias > Megalonaias nervosa. The sequence continues at coordinate 26,944 of JAECUM010024742.1, forward strand.
TTCGAATTATCTTGAAATCCACTACATGCTGGATAATCGGATAAATCGAACAGATTTTTATTATTGTAAATATCTTGATAGACATCTTCACATTTTATATTATAAACTAGCGAGTCTGTATTAGTAAATAGCAACTCCGAATCTGGCCACTGCTTTTTGGTAAAATTATAGTGAAAATCGTACATCAGCCACTTTGACATATCAAGTACAGCTGCACCAACATAAATCGGTTTATTTAACTTCAAATTTGTCTTTCGTTGTTGTATTGCAACAAGATTTTCATTAAATATTTTCATCCTAACAAAACCGCCATCGTTAACTAATTTATTTCTGCGACTTATATCATTAACAATTTCGATAGAAACTCTTTTTCTAATGTTTTCCATCGTCATACCGAACACCGAGTTGTTCATTAACTTGAAAAAGTTTTTCTCAAATTCAGTTTTAGCCACAGCACGTTTTGTATTTAAGTCAATGTAATTTGCCATCCACCTCGACTGATTAAACTTTAGCACACAATGGACTTTTCTCAGAATTAGTCCAGGATCTGCTGTTTGTTTTAAATTTTTGTAATGCATAACGTAATTTCTTTTATTTAACAAATTTGGAACTAGCTTATTAAGAATCGAATTTTTTGCTGTTTTCATTACTCGTTCAGGCGATAATAAACTATAATTAATCATCATAGACTCTGCACAAAATGGATAATCGTTATGTAGATCATGTAACGAACTAGGATAATCTAGATCAACTTCAACAAAATATGAAATATCGGAAAAATCATGATTAATTTTCTAGGTAAATCTTTTTCAGTTTCTTCAAGAAATTGATCTAGAGTTATCCATTGAAATCCACTACATGGCATTGGTTCTGACATCGCATAGCCATACAAATTATTAGTGTCCAGGTAAATAATATGATTAGATGGGAGATTTTTATCATAATTTTTCAGATATTTGTTATTAGCTACTGCATATTTCTTTGTTATAACGCTAATTCCGCCTCTGATACCTTTTTCAATAAAGTTAAATATATTGACATCTTTTAAGAGATCCAGTTCTATTTTGCTTGTTTTTAACGGAGCGTCCCAAGACAATCCAGGTGAGGAATAATACCAACAGGGGTCTAGTCCATAATTGCTGTAGCTTACTTGACGAAAACTTTCAAAAACATCTGCTAGCAATAAAACATCTGTTTTCAAATATAGATCATGATAATCACCAAAAGTTTTACAACTAAATTTATTCCAAATATCTTGTGCATATTTGTATTCGTCATCTGTAATATTTTCATTTTTGAGTTGCGAATAAAATTTATCTTTATTGGGAAGAGAAGTTTCATTAAATCTGCTCCAATTGTCGAGATACTCATACGGAAGATACCTTTTTTTGTCAGATCGATATAGTTTTCACCAAAGCAACTTCGCAGATTAGCGAAACTACTGCAACCTTTAACAAGCTCATCTAATGATGCTGTCATAAATTGCAGACTGTCAATAAAACGTAATTTACCGAGCGTCACCGACATATACTTTTCAAAATTATTTGGAATACATTTTATTATGTTATTTAATTTTAGTTTAGCTTTAATATTTTCATCACCAAAAGCTTCTACAATGATATGACTGTCATAGCCACGAAAGTTATGTAAAACTACAGGAATAAAATCTGGAGCATGAAATTTTAAATTACAGCTGTTATGAGCTGCTCCACGATATTGGCCAGTCAAATGACAATGATCTCGCACCTTATCACGGACTCCGTTGGAGTCCACCAGGAACTTTTCATAAATATGACATTTAACTGCCTCATCGAAGTCGAGTTGTTGTTTAGACGTTATTTTCATTGGAGCTGTTCTAAATAATTGGTTAGAAATTATATTAACTTCGTCTATTAAATTTTTTAATAGCCATACAGCAGGATTTTCACCTTTATATAATTTTATCGGAGTTGAAAATTTATCGTTGGCGCAACAAACTACTTTATAAGCTACTCCGCAAGGAATATGCTGTTGTATTTTTCTAGTACTTGATTTATTCGGATTATTTTCTGCTCCAACCACAGGAACGAGTAGACACTCGAAATCAGCATAAATAACAAAAGGAATATTTAGTTTATGATTATAAATTTTAAATTTTAATATTTTTTCTTTTTCGCTAGGCATACTTATTCTTTGAACATTGACACAGTATTTGAGATGCTCCTGCAGTCTTCCATCGCTAGAAAAACCTTGTAAACAACAGTAGCAGAAATATTTTTTATTTTTATTTTTACTGCACTGTCTGCCAACTAGGCCGTTAAAGTTTTTTATCCAACAATAATGTCCCTGATAAAATAATAAATTTATTGTATTTTGTGTAGCATTTTCTGAGATATATCTCGGGTAAACGTTTTCTCGCTCATCTAGTCCGAAAACATTTACTGAGATACTGTTTTGTTTTTCAAACTTTGGCATATGATTTTCTGCTACTGGAAAAGTTATTCCTAAAAAATTTAGTTCGTCTTTATATGGCAAATACTTTTCAATTCTGCCGGGGTGATCACACTGAGGATATTTTGCAGAAAGAATAGACCGTTGAAAACATTTGTCATCATAGTTTTTGACATTTATACAGCATTTTTTGTTTTTAATTTTTTGAGGGAGATCGACGTACAAACTACTGCGAAGTATGTTATATTTTGCTGTATGAAATAAAACTAATTTCATCATTTCAAATTTCCAACCTGATCCTGACGAAGTAAATTCTTCTACTTTTTTGTTTATTTCTTGATGTATTTCATCGGTGACCATGGCAGTGTCTGTTCCAGTTAATATTTTTCTCGATTTTGCTGTTAAATATGGTTCTGAAATTTCGCTGTCAAAACTTTTTGTTTCAAAAATTACATCAAGTATATCCTCAACTGCATGTAACTTTGATAAAATCATATGATATTGGACTATAAGTTTGATACTTTTATGAGCTGCAAGTTCTTTAGCTATAACTGGTTGTAAAAGATGAAATAAATTTGTGGAGCTAAAATTTGCTAAAATATTTTGATCATCAAGTTTGTAACTGTTATCATAACCAGAAAATGCTGAAGCAATTTTTTCTGATTTGATAATGCTCTTTTTAGCAATATCTGGCTATTGTAACATTATATATGTAGTAATATTTTATATTTAATTGAATTTCTTAAGATTCCTAATTCGAGATATGAAAAACCTTATAGTATAATGACAGAAATTTTGAGATATATCGGAATGACAGCGGAAGAGCAAGAATTTTATCATGTACACACAAAGTGCAATTTATATGCAGCAAATATGTTAGGTTCTGTTATTAATATAGAATCTAAAGAAATATCTGTTGGCATATCAACACCAGCTGGTGTATTAATTTCAGTAAAAGGCGATAATACAGAAAGAATTGAAATGTTTAGAAAAGATTTTATTTATACTTTGTTTTGCAAAGATATTCCAGACGGACAGCGAGTTTATCGAGTAAATGGCGCAGTTGCTGATGATAATATTGAAAATTTAGCATTACAAAATGAATTTCAACCTCATCCAGTATTTGATTTATACGAGACAAATGACAAGGGAATTATTAGACATATAAGAACAAAGAAAATTGTTGGAAATTTACAAAATAGTGGATATTTACGTATGAATGTTAGAGGAACTAAAACAGACTTCGTTGGTTATTATAATCACCGTTTTGTGTTTGAAACTTTTAATGGCAGTATTCCAAATAATTTAGTTATCGACCATATAAATAAAATTAAGACCGATAATTGTTTAGAAAATTTAGATCTGGTAACATCAAAAGAAAATAGTAGAAGAGGAGATGCTGGTGGTAATAATTTTAAAAATCCAACCAAACAAATAATTTCAATAAATCTTGAAACTTGGGAAGAAATAAAATTTAAATCAATGACAGCTGCTGCAAAATATCATAAAATTAATCCACGTAAAGTAAAAGGAGTAGCTGATAATGTAACAAAATCAGCAACGTCAATGTTGACATTTGATAAATTTAGTTTTAAATCGATAACTAACGATATTTTCTATATCATTTCGAGTAAAACAATTATGACTAAATTCCATAACATCGTCGCGATTAAATCGTAATGTCATCATTTTATTTGTATCGAGTTTTATTTTGTCTGCTGCTGTTAATAAAAATTTGTCAGATTCGCCTAATGTTATCATAACATCAACAAAATAAAAACTATGTCCCAACAAACAATTTCGAATTGCCTCAGCTTATTCTTTGTGATTTAATATATTAACTCTTTGATGATATTTTATTTCTCCGAACATCTTATTATTTATTAATTAGACAAAAGATAATTATAATAATGAACTTAATTGAGAGACTGGCTAAACTATATTCGGGAGATTTTGTTTCAGTTTCAAATTTTACATTAGAAAATATTACTAATGACAGATTCGCTGGTTATACTGAAAAAGATATTTTGCATAACTATGACGAAGAAGAAGATGATATTGTTGTTAGTAAAAAAATTTAAGCAGACCAACAACTGGACGATATGATGTTAAGTACCATATTGCTTAAAAAAATAATAAAATTTAATTTTACTATCACAGAGCATCAAATATTTTGGCAACTTATAAAACCTTTTTTAAACGTAAAAATAACTGAACAACAAAGAAATATAAAATACGATTTTATTTTTGTTAAAATATTTAATTTAATGCCAGTTGATGATGCAAGAAAATTACATTTAATTTCTATATGTAAACC
>JAECUM010024743.1:0-76995 GCA_016617855.1 Megalonaias nervosa
AGTCTTCGGTCAACACGCTCTCGTATATTTACTGGTTTCATTTCGCGAAGTTCGTCTAACATTACTTTGTCGCAGCTGTGTTTTGTTTCGCCACTAGGAAGATCAATATCTCTGTAGCAGATATCATGACGCATTGCTATTGCGTCAACCTGATTGTAATGCTCCTGTCCTGGCAGCGGATTATCATTTTCGTCAAGTTGCTCATCAAGCGGATTCCACGGGCCGGTATATTTATGGCCTGGCAGTGTCCAACCACCTTTCGGTTTCGGCAGTTTGCCAATTAATTTATGTATATCTATGCCCGTTCCAATTATTTCTCTGTTATTGCATTTCTGGCAATATGTAACAATTTTATTTTGCTCGAGACATAAATCTCTATCTGCGTCGCAGTTGCACGTCATTATTTATTTAGTCGTCTACTAAAATAACGTCAGGACAACCAGCCCCGGACTTTGTTGCTGGCAAAAACATACTTTTTCTTTTTCCACAAATTGCGCAAATATTTTTCAGCATTATTCTATTATTCTTCGTTTTTTCCGTTTTTTCGTCTTTATTTTCTGTTTTAGTTTTACACTTGAGACAATATGTTGACATTGTTATATTTGTAATTTAGATAAAATTAATTGCAAGCTTTAGGTAGCTATACAAAATTAATTGCAAGCTTTAGGTAGCTATACAAAATTAATCGCGATCTCATCATTAGCGTGAGAGGGTTGTTTGTCAAATTGCAAAATAAATTTAAAAAAATCTGGATTTTTGGTCATCTGTTTAATGAACATTATGCAATAATATCCACAAGCGGAAGTTCCAACTGGTTGAATTTGATTAGAAGAATAATTTATTATTTTGTTTTTACTCATATATCTTTTTACCGCGTCACTTGGTGGAATTCCGAACGAGTCGAAATAGTTGTTATCAAAAACAGCTACCCAATGTGTACCAGATCCGTCATTAAAATCTTGTATATTTATAACACAAGAACCTGGCGACGATGTCGCTGACGATGCAATCGCCGCAAGTTCATCTTTGGAATAAACTCCGTGAAAAGTTTTTACTTTTTTAAGTTCTTCAAGTATATCAAAGTTACTTAACGGAGCTACTTAACGGAGCCGGCGACTTTATCTCCTTGTTCCTGGCAGCATTAGTCCTCGTCCTCGTCCTAACAGACCTGGCAATAGACTTCCCGCTAATCCTGCCAGTAATGGGGCTATTGGAAGAAATCCACCTTCTTTTCGTCGTTGTCTTTTCTCGCGTCGTCTTTCGTTTAGGCATTATATTTAATCTTTAGACAAAAATTTTCTTTATTCCACTACCTTTAACTGCCTTTTCTGATGCGCCAGATACTGCTCCTGACGCTGCTGCTAGGCCTAATGTACCTAACACTGGCAAAATTTTAGGTAGTAATGTTTTGGCTATTACTGATAGTACCGGACCGAAGAAACCGCCGTGTTTTGACATCGCAGTTATTTGTGCAGCGCTTAAATTTAAAACGAAAGTTTTTTTGCGATCGTATTTATTTGCTTGATTTTTGGTTAGCAATAATTTTGTTAAAGTCCCCAAAGCATCTGGGTTGACCTTCAATGAAACCGGCCTCCGCTTCGCAACAGCAGTTGATAATTTTTTAACTTGGCCATCAGTTAAATGTATTTCTTTTATAATATATTTTGTCATCTTATATAACGATTACAGATTAAACTTGGATTGTCATTCTACCTCCAATGGAGTCGATTGTAACAAATCTGTCGCTTAACACTAATGCATATACGTTTAATGCCGCTGCTGGAGTGGCTCCGAGCGTCCAAGTAATTTCAATATCAGCTGTGCTGTCTACAGATCGCTCGCTATGTTTGCTAACATGAAAGTAAAATATCGGATAAAGTGTACGAAATTCCTCTACTGATATTTGAGTTCCATCTCCAGTATCTTGATATTTCTGCATCGAGTCGAGCAGGTACATGTACGGTCTAGTAATGTTTTTAGTGTTGTTATCTGCAAAATTGCATTCGATCACTCGTTCTGGATATTGCTTTGAATTTATTCTAGCATATATTCGTTTAACATCAGCATTATCAAATATTGCATTATTTTGTTGTTGGTTATTACGTCGAGCTTGTTGCTGGAATACAACAAATAACTGACGCGGTAGCTGTTCACTCGATGTTGTTGTGACTCGCCATGTGTAGTCGGTGGTATTCGGAACCGCTGTTTGATATACTTTATGTTGCTGAAAATGAATTTTATTCGCGCGTTTTTCCAGCATACTATCTAATTCTAATGCTTTAGTGACTGACGGAGTAATTCGTGGCATCCACAGCGCAAGTTTGTTTATGATAAATTGTACATCAGCCCCACCAAATCTGAGAAAACAGTCATTTTGTTCTGCTCGATCTAAAATAAGCGTATGTTTAACTCCACGAAATACTTTATTATAGTCCCTGCAAAAACCAAATATTGTACTTAACGGCAGCATCATTGTAATCTGACGTGATTCTGCTGCAAGTGCCTTTCTCTTAACATGACCTTCATTATAACGTCTATTTGTTACGTTAAATGTTAGGTTATTATTAACTAAATTATTAATCAAAGTTAACATTGCAGTACCATCAGCGGCTACACTTGGTGCAGGTATACCAAGATTATTGCAAGCAGCGGTAAGTGAGACTCTTGTAGCGTCTGCATTAGCGCCTGCATCTGGTGCAGCTATACCAAAATTGACAGCATTAGCGATAAGGAAATCTCTCACAGTTGCAGCATCTGCAGCGGCATTAGCTCCGACAGCTAATGCTCTTATTAAAATAAATTCTCCAGATCCTGCTGTAGCAATTCCAGTATCTTTAAACCACATCATGTTAGTTGCAGTTGATTTGGAGTAATCGTCGGAAAACGAAACGATATTTAAGATCGTACTTGCAACTTGTAAGTGACTTGAAATATCTTCAACAGTCTGATATCGAGCACTTCTAAACAAACACCAACCATTGTTTATAAGAGCTACTTCTACGTTAGCTGCAATTGCGACAGGTGGAACAGCTGTTGTCATAATCTGGCCACGAACTTCTAACATTGCTTTGTGAGGTAGTAGAAATACGTCCTCGTCTCGTGTATTAAATGTTCTAACGCCAGTTTTATTAGGTTCGTTAGAATTTTCATCAAGATATTCAACATACTCAAATTCCGTTACTGTGTTGTCTGTGTCATAGGTTTCTGCAAAATCGAGATAATTTTTCACAGACATTTTTTTATTTTATTAGGTTATATAAAATTATTGCGGCGCTGTTACTTTAGATATTAAATTTTGTATAATCTGCTCGCCCTTTGGTGATAAAAGTTTTTTTTGTTGTTGTCATCATCGCGCGTTGGGTTTCTTTTGTTGGTCGATTTCTGAAATAACTTGCTTGATTGACGGTGCTGCATGCGTCTTAGGTTCGCCTTTTATTTTATCAGATATTTTTTGTCCCACTGCAGTTCCAGCAGCAGATGCAGCTCCAGTTGCAAAAGCTTTACCCGCGTCAAGTGCAATTGGCGCAACTTTACGAGCTAATCCTGGAATATTTTCAACAATTTTAGTAAATATATTTCCGAAAAATCCTCCTACTATTTTTCTTCTGTAAACTTTTTTCTGTTTCATTATATCTGAGGTTGTATAATTTTGTTGTCAATCACGAAGTAATTGTGCGTAGGTGCACGTAATAAGTAACAACTTCGTTATTTAAATCCAACTGTCGTCCAGATTGATCTGTCAGTTGCATATTTACTTCTGTTATTTGATTTTCAACATTTAGCGGATAATAAATAATATGACGAGGACTAATTTGCATGAGAGAACCTGGTGGAACTTCTGGCGAGAAACTGTATATTGTCTGACCTTTGCTGCCTTTGGCTGAATAAGAACCAGACGCGATCGAGCAATTTACCAATATCGTGTTAATCTCACTTATATTTACTGGAAATTCACCATCAAATGTTTCGGGATTTTCACCAGAAGGATGATATAAAAGAGATTTAAATCCAATCAATGATGCAAAACCTTTATATAAAGTAACAATAAGTCTATTTTTTAATGTTATTCTAGCTCGCAATGTATTATAATTCGGTGCTAGCTCAAAATCGTCTGCATTACCGCCATGCTTTGTTAAAAGTTCTTTTATCGTTTTATTCAGATCAGTTATATTGTAGGCCCCTTGTGGAATTTCAATTTCTACTGCTGTCCTAAATATTGGAGGATTTTTTGGATCGTTTATAGCAAAATTAAACTTATCATTAATACCAGTCTTAATGTTTGCCATGGCGTTCCAACATGTACATGAAATTAATCCAATTTCGTATTGTTTATGCTGATCAAGTTCTATTGGTGGGTTAAACTTCACTGAGAAGTTTGCGCTATCTTTGTCAGATTGACTAGAGTCGAGTAACAATGTTGCTGACATGTATTATTATATTTTCATAAAATTAAGTCGCCGCGATTAAGTCGCGGTGCAAAGTTTCGTATTCGTCAGATGCTAATAAATTTCTCGATCTCAAATTATCAAGTATGTCGATGATTTCATTGTCGATTTCATCACCAATATTTCCTGCTTCTTTTGATGATATCAGTAGCATTAATCTGCCGATCATTTGAGTAACTGATGCGAATATTCTGACTCCAGTTTCTGTTATTTTTTCTCTATATTTTTTTACACGATTTTTATCTGTTGTAAAAAAATTTCTTTCAAAATCCCAACCCGTACCAAAAGGTTTTTTTCTATTATTTTTTGCTGTTTTTCCAAATACAAAAGCAATAATACCATATCTCATTATATCATAAAGTGGAAGCATATTTGTCTCTTCTGTGACTGCATTTAACTCTTTTTTAGCATCAATACCATCTTTCATTATTTTAGTTAAATCGTCAATCAATTTTTTAAATTCTACATCTGTCCATTTACTTATATTATCAATATCTTTTATATTTTCTTTCTCTAAAAATTCATCATATTCATCTTTTGTTATCTCATTATTTGCTTGTTTTATATCCCATCGTTTTTGATCTTCAATTTCCATAAACTTTACAGTCAACTCTCCGACTCTTTGTTGCTCTTCTTTAATATCTTTTATTTCTTCTGATAAATTTGTTAAAATATTTTTAACTTCTTGTGTTGTTAATACTGCTAATCTTCGTTCAAGTTCCAGCGGATTATTTATTAACCGATCCAATTCAGCTTGTCTCGCAGCAGGATCAGCTTTATTTGCTACAAGTGCCTCAGCTAATTTATTTTTCCGCATCAGATCGCTCAATAATTCTTCCAGCAGCTGCTTCTTGTTGTTCTTTAACTAGTCCGAGTAAACCTTTTTCCCGTAGTTGCTTAAGTTCTTCTTCTGATAGTGGTTTAGTTTCAAGTTGTTTTCCAAGTAATGCTTCAGTAATTGGTTTGAGAGCGGTTGCTGCTGTTTCTGCTGCAACAACTTGACCGCGCCGAGCTTGCTGTACTAGCTGTTTAAATTTTGCCTGAGACTGCGCAAGTGTTTTTAGATTTTCGATATGTTTTCTGTACTTTGCTTGTTTTTCCATTAATTATATACTATTTTCTATAAAAATTATTGTAGATAGTTTTCAATACAACATCGAAACATTTTATTCTTATCATTCGTTAATTTATCGAACAAAAGGAAATCATATCTATTTGCTGTTGCTTGACGGTACAGTTCAATAAATTTATCTTTTGTTACGTCGCCGCATTGTTCGTTCGCGATATTTCTAACGTCAATATTGTCAAGCCCAGGAAATAATATAAAACAGCCAGTATTTCGCCTAATAAATCTGTCAACATTATAATATCCTTGAGCGAGATAAATAGAATTACATTTCTTATTTCGCGATAGTGAAAAATACGATCTGATTTTATTCATTTCCTCGTTGTTTAGCGGAATATCATCAAAAACAACTATTTTGTGTTCGGACGAATCGAGTTGATTAACTGGAACAAGTTCTTCCGGTTGTTTGATAATAAAGAAATCTTCGCCAGATTCAAGATCGTCACGAAGTTTGTCATTAAAATTGTTAAGTAGCTCGTACTTATCTTGCTGCGGATTAATTGTGTAAATATAAACACGATCGTAGTTAAAATTATCTCCTAAAAGTAAATTCATAAGCAAATTTGTTTTGCCCGATCCAGTTCTACCAACTATAAGATAATGACAATCTGGAAGTTCATTGTTATGTTTATGTTTCACCAACCGCTCTGTATCAAAGTTTAATATGGACGATTTTACCATTATACAATTTTATGGTATATAATTTTGTCAAGCAGTAAATAAATAATGAGTTTTTACTCAAAATTTGGAACATTAGTAGGAGATTCAACAGCTGATAAGCAAGACTTATCTAAGTATGCAACTCTTGATCAGCTCAGAAATGAAATTACTAATTTATTAAATATCACAAGTGTCGATCAAAACGAAGTTATTATTTTTCAAGATAAAGAAGGACGATTAAAAACGAGTAATATACAACTATCAGATGTTCTTGTACGAATTCCAAACGCGGCTGTCAATAATATAGTTACTTTTGCTGATCAGGGTAAAATACAAGATTCGGGTAAGTCTATTAACGATTATGTTAGGAAAGCTGGCGATGTATTTACTGGTGACATTATTATGTCAAGAAGAAAAATTACATATCTTGGAGATCCAATCGCAGATACAGACGCAGCAACAAAAAAATACGTCGATGATCAAGAATCCAAGTACGTGTCAGTGCGCGGTGGCATAATGCGTGCATTTCTCGACATGAATAATAATGGTATTAATAATCTCAGAACACCAGAAACAGATTTCGACGCTGCAACGAAGAAATACGTCGATGATAAGGAAATTCCAATAATGACTTCGTTAACGACAATCAATGATGGAATTGCTACATTTAGAACTGATTATATTAATCACGTACAAACATTTCTAAATTTTCGTAGAAATGTAAACAGATCTATTAATGACTTTTTTGGAACTCCACCAACTGTTATTATTAATCTCGCTGACATTAACACAAGACTCAACGATATCATTAGTGGCATTCCTAACATTATTCAAAAAACTAATCTCGTTAAAATTCCTCACGGACGAGCTAACAATATCGTGTACACAGTCGCATCAGGAAAAGCAACATGGTCGCAGCAAAATAACACTTTTAAACACATCGCAGAAGTCACTGGTTTATATAGATTATCTGTGTTTAGCAGTGCAAACTTCAGTATATTTACCACATTTCCATGGCGTCATTCAACCGATGATTTTTCTGGAATTGTGTCTATAGTGTTAAACAAAGATATCGAGGAAACGTTTAAAATATGATATGGACGATTTAATACGCGAGTTCCGCATTATTGATAGTATGTTAACAGATATTCTGCCATTGAGAGTCAGCAAATACGAAAAAGATTATAATAAAAAGTAGATGTTTAATTTTGTGTGGCTTTATCAAATAATATATCGACCATATCGATAAATGTCATCACATCATCTGCCCAACCCGCTATTCTCATATCATTTTCAGTCGTGAATAACCATACTGACCCATATTTCGGTGATATATGATAGCCCACTTTTTTAATGCAATCGCTTATTATATTAGGTTTTATACCAGTATATGCTGACGCTGCTTTAATCGAATTAAATCTTTTACAAAATCTATTTGTTAGATCAAATCCAACATGTCTTATTGATGGTTTATAATAAGCCATTATATATATTTCATTTGTTTAATATAACATTTTTACTAATAAGTACATAGTAGTAATGAGGAATGATGTATCCTAGCTCAGAGACACCTCGGCCCCAAAGCGTTGTATGTTAACATTTTTGTCAGAAAATGTGTTAACATTTTGAGCTAAAAAGGACTGCTGACAAAAATGTTAACATACAACGTTTTGGGGGGCCGGGGGGTCTCTGAGAGAGGATCATCAATTCCTCATTTCTACTAATACTGTCTTCATTCATTAGTTTATATAAAGACTTAATTTCGTCCTTAGAAATATTACTATAATATCGCTTTTGATGATTCCCATGTAATATCTCTTTTGTGATCGCTTCAATATAAAAATCTAAATAGGAATCACGTTCACTAGGTAGTGTAAAAGATGATTTAATTGTGTTGAAATAACCCATTTTATTAGAATGAAAAGAATCCGATTTACCCTCTGAATTGTTATATGCTTTATTATAAAAAAAAAAATTCTTTTAATTTTATGCGTCAAAAAAATTAAAAAGTTCTTCATGCAAATTTAATTTTGTTGTGATATTTCGGTTTGGGACAAAATTTTAGCCCTTTGCCTAACAGTAACAGTTAATCTTTTACGTGAGAGATTTAACACGGTCTCTTAACCTCTCTTAATTTGTTTTCTTCGCTGTTTTATTTTTTCCACCCTTTTCTACTTTGAATTTATGGAACCTCCTATTCGTTTGTTTTGTAATGTCGTTTCTACCAGTCCTTGTAAAATCTTTAACAGGTTTGTCAATTTCTTTCTCATGGTCACTGTTTCTGATTCCCCCACTTTTACGTCTTCTGCGTATGTATTCTTTGTTGTGCCCTGGGGAGTCTTCTTTGTTTTGCCCTGGGGAGTCAAGTTTTTTGGCTACTGTTGTTCATCATGTTGATTCTAATTGAATTTACAAAATTCCTATTTATGTTGACTATTTCGTTTACTGATCTTTTGGGAGGTGCTATATGTGTTGTACTGTTCCTTGCCGTAGTTTCTTTGGGTTTTGAATACTTCCTTTCTTGCCGTTCCTAACTCTGTTGTTGTGATGACTTGTTGCTTTTCTGCTGCTGCTTCTTCGGTTGTTTATGGATTATATGCTATTCTCCAGTTCTTTCAACTTGCTGACTTTTTCTTTACTCTTTTGTAAATTGTTCAGTTTTTCATTCTGCTTAAGAAGTATATTATTTTTCGTTGATTCTGTTTTAGATATAATTCTTGGTCAAAATTGAAAAAGCTATGCCCGTCAAGTTTCTTTTTCAGTTCATCCCTAACATTTTCTATATGTTCAGCGAGACATTATGCCATAGATTGTCGATTGAATTTTGGAATTCTTCATTTCCGCTACCTATGTAAATTTTCAGTTTCAATCGTAAACTTCATGGAATGATCCCATCTTCAACACATTTGTTCAAAAAACTGCTTTGAAGACTGCTCTTCATTTATTTTTCCAATAGTTTTAGTATTTAATATTTCAAACACGTCTTTTCTCTCAGCGGATCACCATTTGATGCCATTATGTTGTTGAAAAGTTTCAGAATTGGGATAGAAAACAACACAAACGCCGATAATTCTGTGCAACTAGTTTCTAGTGCAACTAGTATGCTTCTTCAGGCACCAAATGTTTTGAAAGAAACGGATGGCATCTTTATATTTTAAAATAATAATTACGTCATTTACGTTACGTCTAAAATGGTATGCATCATCATAAAAATTTTATATATATTAATATGACAGGATCGAAAAGATACATAAGTCTCTAATAAAACCTGAATCAGTAAAATAATATAATAGATACAGTCATACATACACTTATATTTTTATAAAGGATATACAACATATCAATTTTTTAATTAACTTTTATACCATTTATATAGTACCTTGGTATTAAGGCCATTAGGATAAAACTATCTAACTTATAAATCCAATAACTTTTATCATAAATGGCGGACGTAAGGGATGCTTGGATGTGTGTCTAATTTACGCTCGCTGGTTGGTTAATTGATCAGCATGATTAACAAGTTGCGATAGGTCATTTCGTGTATGTTTTGATTTATGAAGTATCAATGTTCGCTTCAGGGCTGTTAATTACCTACGTGAATTGTGTATTGTTTTAGCTGTTCTTAAGCTATAAGTGGTTTGAGGTCTTGTATTAGTTAACCTGACTTTTTCCATGTTACAGCCTCCTACAGACTTGTTAACAAAGGCACACGGTACTATCGTTAATCACCTGGATGTCATGATGTAAAATTCCAAATCGTTTGTTGTACTACGCATTCCAGGACATCATCCAGTTATAATTACATTGTAGCTTGTGAATTACCCCTTGTGTACCAAATCTTAATCACAAACGTATCGACAGTTTTAGTGTGGTGAGCTGAGTAGTATAAGCACTCACACGGTCCTGGTCCAGCCGAGTTTTAGAATGTAAACATTTGGGGGTCATCTTGAGGAGTGTATATTGTTAATTAAAGTATATACTATGGAGCTGAACAATTTATATAAGGGTTCTGCATATTTGAAGAAATAAACAAGATATTAATGCATAAATAACTGACATTATAATGTGTAACATGTTTATTCCTTATAACACCCAACACGTTTAAGCATCACAAATATGTTGAACACATCATCAGAATGAATCAGATATGGAATATTTGTGTATCACAGTACATATTTAATATGAAGTATCATGCAAAAGGGCAGCAGACGTTACTCATCCCAATTAAAGGTTCATTAATTTTTTAATGCTTTACATGCCATCAGATGGTCCTGTTATAGGCCATCAACTAAACGTGGCATCATCTTCTAATAAAATTCAAGAAGGCGCAATATTTGATTTTTCACAGTGATCGTCATATTGAACATCCACCAACTTGTGGTCGTCTTCATTATGCCAGATAAAACGTTTATACATTCTCAACCCTGTGCAAAACATAGTTAATTGAACTTGTAAATAAAATCCTCTGCCTCCTTTAACTTTAAATACATTTCCATTTTCACTCTTTACATCATATTTCCCACAAACAAAGAGTTACTCTAACACTGTCCATTTAAAATTAGGAAACTGACTTTTAATTTCTAGCAAAGTATCTACATTTAAAGTCCCATCAGGACTTGCACATAACCATTTCTTTCCACTGGCACATACAATACACAGTCACTTACAGTATAGCCATTTAAATTTAAATATAAAAATAGTTTTGATTAAACCTCACAGTCCTGCCCATGTTTTGTAAATTTGTTGTCAATACATTTTGAATGTAAATTATCCCTTATGAAAGTGATGCAATCATTTGTCTATTTACTGGGTACTTTTTGCAATGGGTTTCGGTTCAATATTTCTCTTCGTACCACTGTTCCACTTAATTGTCTTATCAGTAAAACTGACCCCAGTAAAATTATGTCTCACAGCATTTTCAGTTTTCTGCAACAACGAAACGGCATTACTGAACGAGTGTCCTTTCCCCGCCATACATGTACACCACCCATTCTAAACAACCCCCTCCATGGTACAAATAAAGTAAGCTTCGTTTACTTTATTTACTGACTTTGATGAGCGTATTTCTCCTTTCATTATAATTTTATTCTCCAAGTTCGATGTATTGTGCAAAATTATATCCACATTTATACTCTCGAAGTAGATATAACTTTGTAAGCTTTTAAAGTTATTCATTTATTTTCCATCTACTGCTTTCAATGAGATTAAATAGTTGTAAATGTCGCCGTACATAACATTTGGCCACTCTCTCATGTCGTCAGTCCTCTCATTTATATTGCAAAATACATCAGGCATTAAACATCTCTCTTCAGACATTTCACTGTTCAGTGTAAGTTTTTGTCTGTATACTGTGCTTCGCAGTAATGTAATGGCAGACGCAGCAGTTGTGCTCCAAGCGGAATCAGTCGATTCAAAGGGTGATAATTGAAACAATCTGTGTATAGTTCAACGGCGAGTGCAACGATAAATCCTTGCTATTAGCTTCAGGCGGAGCAGCCTAAAGTACAGCATAAACTGTTGACGATAGAATATGAAAATGACAAATTGGGACGTTGTTTGTTTTGTAATCAAAATTTGGTTACTTGTTTTGTAATATTTTTGGTGTTCTGTTTCCATGCAGGGTTGTCTTCCAAAATCATATCTTTTGAACTCAATTTTCAAAACACTTTTCTATCTGTTAGATAATAAATGATTTTAATTAATTATACCATGGCTTGGACGTGTTTCGCAAAATAAACCCGTTTCAATTGTAACTGATATGTCTTTATTTAATTTTAAAAATCAATAAAATAAAGTTTGAATTGCAACATCAATAATAACCATTTTTTCATTACTGATGCCCTTAAACTAATTGGATTTATTTTACGAACACCCAACTTTTGTTTCGGGATCTTATTTATGCATTTTATTTGTTATTTATTTTCCATCAAATACACTTTGATTTTGTATGCTCTAAGTTAGAAATTTTAATGATTACTTTCTAGTTTGCTCTATTTTTTCGCGAAACAACTGTTTTAATAATCATATCATACCGTCTCTGAAACATATCAGCATGAACCATGAAGCCACGAGTGTAATTAGATCGTTTTCTCGCATCCCAAAATGAAATATATCTGACACTTAAGTAGCAAAACAAAATTGTCTTTTTATTACATATACATTTCCTCCAGAATCGAACCCTAGAATCTTGTATCCGATCCCGCATTTGACATGGATGCACCAGTCCTCAAAGATGAATTGGTGCGTGATTATCAGTATTATTCTTGTGATTCATGTGCACCTAACGCACATGGAAGAATCGAACTGCAAGTTCAGGATACAAGAGATATTTCTTGCCCGCTGAGGCATTTATTGAGATTCAGAGTATGGAATTGGAGATCGAGTTGGTTTTTTTAATAATGGTGTTATGGAGTTCTTTAACAGTGTCATATGCATGATTGACGGAAAGAACATTGAATCATGTCTCGATAATGTTGCCGTTGCTACTACCATACTCAGCCTTGCAAGATATTCCGATGATTATTCACTGTTTGCTGGTCCATCAATAATGTTCACTAAGGATACCACTGATCACCCCGAGAACTGTAGCATAACAATGAAAGCCGCTGGAACGGAAGTTGCATCGAAGAATGAAAACTTCAACCAGGGATTCGCAGCACGTCAATCAGTGTTAAACGGTGATGAAGAGTTCATGTACAATTCCATTATCACATGTCTTTGGAATATGCCATAAAGTGAGAGAAATCACCTTTGGTGCTAAACATACAGTTGTACTTGTTCCAAAAGCAGCCGTCAACGACGCAATCTGGTGTCCAGAAACTGTTGATGCTGTTAAAGTGAGACTGACAAAGCTTTCGTTGTGGATGCCAACAATGACTCCATCGCAACCTGAAGAACAACGGCTCTTTTCTTTCATGGATAGCGGTTGTAAATCAACGTTGTCATAGTTGACGATGACTACAGACGGTATTCACAATAAAGCTGCTGGGTTATTTAACATGGCAGATAGC
The DNA here is from genome assembly GCA_016617855.1 of Megalonaias nervosa. Classification (NCBI taxonomy): domain Eukaryota; kingdom Metazoa; phylum Mollusca; class Bivalvia; order Unionida; family Unionidae; genus Megalonaias; species Megalonaias nervosa. The sequence goes on from JAECUM010024743.1 coordinate 13,242, forward strand.
ATCACAGTAGGGAGTTTCAGCACCACGACATATGTTCATAGCACTTCAGGATAACACCCGAACAGACTCACAGGAGCGAAATCCAATGTTGTTTGATACGCTTGGGGCAAGTGAAGTTTCTCTGAGAATAAACGAAGATAAAGAACCATCTAAAGAAGTGTTACTGAATTTTGATAACAATCATGTTGCACGCGCGTATCATCGTTTGATGACATTCATGGGGCGTGATCAGAATGTTGATTCCGGTTTGGAGACATCTGAGCAGGATTTCACAACATTATATCCAATCTACTTTTTCTCACTGGAACAATTGGATTTGTTCAGACAATCAGTCGTTGACATACATTTTCGAGCTCGTGTAGCACGACTGCCCGCACGTGGTTATAGAGCAATCGCTGTTATATTATCAGACAAAACAATGCAGACCAAAGGTGTCGGTGAACGAACGAGGGTCGTTGATGCGCCTGTAGAAAATATCTAATTGGATCCCTCGTGATCTATTGCAAAGCAATTAGATCATTCATAATATTATTATGTCACATTAACATGTCAATGTTACTCTGACACTTGGTAAGATTTAAAAGCTACAATTAGCATCGAAAAGGAATTCTGGAATAAAAATATTACTAAAATCAACAGCGTTGCAAGGCCCAAATAAATTATCACTGACAAAACGTCAGCTCAGACACCTCAGTGACGCCAAGAAATCTTGATAGAAGTTCCCGCCCTTGAACTCTCTGCGATACATATGCATTTGATCGACGTAGTGTTCGTTGTTTTGATTCATATAGGTTGTCACCCCCAAAGGAAGTTTTTAAATAATATCGGTAGAGTGCATCGGAACGCGAGCGTTCCACACTGGTGTTCAAGGTTACTAGCATTGACAATAAGAGATCCACCCATATGTCCTCCAGAAGTACTTGCAGTACTTGATGCTATAGCAAGGTCGTGGATTACCAATGGTCCACCACCGCATAAAGTTGTACATGAATATACCAGTCGTCGGTTTAAAGAGCCCTTAGTTTATAATGGTAGATATTTATGGAAGATCATCTACGGCTAGCGGTCGGGGTAAGAACCCTGGTGACGTTGATTTGTCAAAATATGTGACACAATAATGGCTTGCTGATCTTATGCACCGCGTCGGGGTTGACCAGGATGAGGTTGTTGTTTTTCAGGATCAGCATGGGCGGCCAACAACGAGCAATATCAAGTGGTCGATATTATCTTGCTAGTTTCAGGTGCGACCAACGATAACATCGTAGTATTTACTAATGCCGGAAGACTCAAAGACTCAAGCGTATCAATCGTAGCGACCATGAGGGGAGATCTTTAAACGTGTTACTAACACCTGCGATACAATGACTGGTAACCTCAACATGGGCGGAAATAGAATTGCTAATTTGAAGAAATTACAACGAAGAAATACTTGGACAACAACGACATCACGATAAGGACGTTGTTATTAACAATCAGTGATGGATTGACCATATTCAGATCTGAATATAATAATCATATGACCTCGTTTACGAATTTTCGCAGAAACATAAGTAGAGTCGCTACCAATTCCTTTGGAAATCCAGTGGTGGCCGGCGTTAAACTGAGAGAAATCGAAGAAAAAATAAAAAAGATTCAATGCGGAGTACACAGTAATGTCTGGATCAGTAACATGGTCACAACAAAACAACTCCATAAAATATACCGCTGAGGTCACCCGGATGTACAGGCTCTCCGTGTTTAGCGCTGCGCGATTTCGGATACTTACCAGATTTCCATGCCGTCATTCCACCAATAGCTTTCCTGGAACCGTGTCAGTCGTGTTAAATCAAAATACAGAGGAAACATTCATACTGGAACCAGCAGATAAAGACTTAACCGCAACGATGTACTGGTGGTGTCTGGAATTTGTCGCAAACACACCTCAATTAATTACTTAGGATGTGAAGTGTTGAAACTTCACATAATGAGCCCATCGTTAACGATGGTCAACCGTCTCACACAATCCTACAAATATGAACAAATTTGTATGTGGAAGGGATGGCTGAAAAATATCATCGACACGCGCATGGCAAAACAAACAAAAAATACCGCAGACGCATCATGGTTATCGACGTTGTTGTAAACGCGGTATCCACTGTAGTAGGTGGAACAATGACGTTATTTGGTACATTATAAGCGACGTACGTGATATCACCAGTAATAAGAATCGGTGTTGCCGTTATCGCTAGTATTTCTGCTATTCTTAATGTTATTGCGAAGAAACTATGAACATGCGCGACTGAAAAATTACATGAACATACAACGCTGTTGTCAGCGGCGACACATGCACATCCGCGGTTATCATCAAGAATTTATGGAAATGATTAATATTTATTATGATGTGCGCAGGACGCAGAACGAAGATCGTACCATCATAGATAAAACGGAGAGTGCTAGCACTCTGGGTGTTTCAACACTTGGTGCTTCACATTTAGAATATGTATAAAATAATAATGACAGATCGTTTCACGATCCCACAATTACAAAAAGTTGTCGCTAACACAACACCACCAACAACCACAATGATGCCAGTGACGTCAACAGAGCTGGAGTTTGCGGTTAGCTTCCCCACTGCCATCTTAGCCAGAGAAATAGCACTGGCACAATTGGGAGTATATTACAGTTGGTCAAATATCATAGCAAAGTCGTTTGGTGGATTATCCGCAAGAGAAAATAGAGCCACGGTAGAAGATATTGCTGAGTTGGAAAAGAAATTATATTCCCAATACAAGTAAGGACAAGAACCAATGAGATCTTATACAAGTCGATGTATAAATCGAGGGGTTCCTCGATAGTAATAAATGACCACAACGCTCACGCATGGACCACGAGTGTAACAAAATTTCCGCCCAGAAAATATGTTAGATTTTACTTAGTGATATTTTTGAGTGTATCAGGGATATCAGTAAGCGTGACTCTCTGTCGGTATGGCGGTTTCGAAGCGATGTCGATAGCAGCTGATTTGATCAATTCGTATCACCGTCTGCTGAACTTTATCGTACAGAATCTCTTCATGAGTAAATGACTAAGGTTGCACTAAAATGCACCGACGATATGGACGTGATAGAACAATTACTGAATAATTGTTTAACTATTTCATCTGTTGTTGCCCATTTTGTTCAACAGAAAAATTCATGTCGACCAACACGTATGGAATTTCTTGGGAATATTCAGCGCTCATATGTTAAATATGGACACGGAGGTCACTAGAATACTTAATATGATTACAAGTACGTTATCTCGATTGATATGGTTCCATGTTATCCAGGAAGAATTTTGGGGATGGGTGAATGTAGGCCTGATTTTGAAAGATTTGGGCATCCGACACTTGAAATGACTCGAGTTGCGATAAATTGCCCACTACCGGTGGATTTCGATTTTACAGGATTTGCTGAGATTGAATCATTCAATTTTGCTTAGAAAATTCATCCGGTCATTGTTGCTTGGTTTGGTCCCCATTTTAACGAACCAAATCACGTAGATAACTGCGCAGAGAATAAACTTGTTTGTGCTCTAATAGTACTATTGAGATATTAGTTTGATGCGAAGATATTATTATCGCTGACAGTACATGAGGCAATAATTTCATATAGACGTCAAACCTCAGTTTGAATGCCAAAACCCAAAGTCAACAAATTCATTTGTCAAGGAAATAGGTCGAACAATCATTGGTAAATTTACTGATGGAGCCTCGTCTGGTAATAGGAGACGTTGTACAAGACTGATCATCGACGAGGCAGAACTCGATTTTATAAATGCTGATACGACAAAGAAAGGAGTATTTGTGGATAGAGAACTTAAAAATCTACCAGATGGAACCAAGCTAGGTACTATTATGAGCTACTATGATGGTGATTCGTCACAGTTTACACTTTTAAGGTCTTCGATGCTTGCATATGTGTCAATAAACCTGCTATCAAGAATCAACCAATTTCTTAGGGAATCTGTCAGAGTCACTGATACTAATTTTATATAAGGGAGTCAAATATATGGCTGCTAGAAGAACTTCCGATAAGTGTAAGCAATGCACCATGGGGGTATTGGCGAGTAATAAATGATCTGATACTTGATTATTCTGAGTCTGCATATTATATACCTCATCCTTGGTATTATAAAAATGGACAATTGTCACAAACGTCAATGGCACCATCAGTTAATGATCCTATATCGCGACATAAAACGGTTTATGTTAATGGTCCTGGTGGTTCTGGTAAAACTACACGAGCGTTAAGTTTGTTTATGGACTCAGACATGATTGTACTAACCCCAACTCACCGACTTGCCAGGGAGGTGAAAGAAAGGTGTGTTAAGTCTTGCACGTATCACAGCTTCTTTCAATGCAAGGGAGATGCGTGGACTTCAGCGAGGATGGGTGAAAAATATATTCATAAGATCAACATCTGGGATGAGATATATACCGAATCTAAAGATACTTTAAAAATGTTTCTTGATTGCCTGTCGACGAAATCAACGGCGATTATCATGTGCGGCGATCATGGTCAACCATCACCCTTTGTCGGAGAATCACCACATTGATGGTTGAAAGAATATGTCACAGGGTCTAATATTTGGATAGTTGATGATCTTGAAGAATGGTCAAATCTAGTGTACTTAGAAGCATCGAGAGTTACAAAAATGTCTCAACTACACAGGATGGTTTATACTGTGGAAGATAATCAAGCTCAGAAAATCAACGATGATATGGTAAGGAAAAAAGTAGCTGGTTCTCAGCGAAATGACGGAAAGCATAAACGCGAGTTTGATCTTGTCATTGAATTTATCATGAGGCTGAAGCAACGACAAAAAATCACCGTGCTTGCTGTAACACTATAATGTTGTGGCGATATTCCCGTAACGACCCACGACAATTTACCGTGGACCGAATTTATAGTAATCTCGGTCATACACGTGTAAATGTGATGCTAACCTGTCTTGAATGTAACCGACACAGGGGTGCAAGCTTTCCGGAGTTAACTCCGGAAGCTGGTGCTTTGATTTGCTAGCGAATCCATGCTGATGGTAATTGTGTATTTTCAGGAATTACTTGTAACTGTTCACGGACAAATCCACGCTGAGTGGCCGTTGAATCTAATCTGTAGGTTGCAGGCCTTGCTGTAGATCTTACCATACTAGAAATTGTATACATGGGTACACTCCAAATAGGATCAATTGCTCTTTTTTTACCACCATCAAGTTCGCCAGGTTCATATAAATACCTGACCGATACGTTATCGAGTTAATGGTTGTTGTGAGGAAGAGTCAAGTTGCTTAACTGGTATATATTTCTTCAAGATAGCAGGTCTCATAGAAATTCCACGAATAACTTCGTTGTTTAGCGCGGCTATCAAACTTAGTAGTCTTGCATCTCACTCACGAGATCTCTTGTCTGTGGAAATTTCCTGAGCATACTGATATCCAAACAATCGCACAGCTAGTGTTCGACTAAATCGCTCAACGTTTGCCTGATCGCGATGAGTTGTGGTGTGTCCTCGCCTGATTTTAAGTTTATGTTGTTGCATTAGCGATGTTACTGCCCCATGAACTTCTTTGTCAGGATAAATCTGCAGCAACTGTAGCCATCGCAGGCCGCCAAACGGCCCGGATGCACGTTGATAAATTTGTTCAAACGCGGCTACAACTTCAGTTACTGTTTTAGCTGAAAGCGGCTCTGCTTCTTTGTATCTACTAGTAACGTCGACGACCGTCCACGCGCATTTGTATGTGTGTTTTTGACGTTAACATTTACCAGTGATAGTGTCATGGGGTAAAAACAAAATATCTGCCTGAGGAACTTCGTTGGGAGTGCTAATATCAAACCGTCCGTATTGAATTCTTTAAGGTGCCGGTAGATAAATTTGCCACATTGCCTGTCGGGCTATCCAATCAGAGGCAACATCACGCGAGACACCTGCTGCATCAGCTTTTTTTGCTAATCGCTGCTCTACCCCTTCAGTATCCTCTTGGACTATAATAAATTGACTCCATTATTATAATTATGGACAAATAGTTGCCGGAACTGTGAGCTTAAGCTCCCACTGCTACCTTACCACTCATCGCTAAACTTATCAGCCAATTGGCAAGCGATTCTCTTACAGATTTTTTGACAGACTTCAACGCGTGAATCCACTTGATGTCTGCGATATATCGTTGTTGTAGATCAATTGCATTCACTGGACATTCTCCTGGTTTTGGTTAATGTTTTTCGTCGAGTCCAATATCAAGTCGAGCTCCAGGACCACAATAATTACATCCCACAAGTTCTTTCTCACCAAGATACTAAGCCCATGGAGTTCCTGGTAATTTTCCAAGTGCCTTAGCGATATCACCACCCTTTGACGTCTCACGAGACGACACAATTCTGTATTTTTTGTACCACATTTCAGGCAAGTACCTGTAAGTGTATGTCGATGATTTTTCGCCATCTTTTAAGAAAATGGTTGTTGTTTTTAATCCACTAGTATCAGTGAGTTTTTTGCATCGAACACAACATAAACTCATATTCTTATCATATGAATGTACTCGACTTCACAGAAATTGCTAGAGCAGGAGCCAGTCATGCATCATCCGGCATTACCAAACTCTATTCGTGCCATTATCATTGGTCCAACTGGGTCTGGTAAAACTCAGTTGCTACTCAGTCTGATAATGAGATGGCTCAGATGGAATAAACTTTATTTCGGTGCACCATCCGTAGATGACCAACGATGCTATAATGTTCTTGAGAAATTTAATGAAAATGCAAAGAATCTGGAAAACAACGACGACGGTGAGGTCAATGAATTTATCACTAACATCGATGATGCACCAGACGATAGTTGCACTCATATAAGACTGTCTACATGTAATTGCGGCCTGGCAGGGCAGAACATCATCAATGCCATTAAACATGCATCCGACCTGATGATATAACATATGGTCACCAACAACAAGGCCGTTGTACGTCTGACCTACAACTGATTCGAACCACGCATTTGCACATTTGAAATGCTAAGGAGAAATTATAAAGATTGGAGGAGATTGCGGAAATCATATTTGAAAACCGGCGATGATATTTAATAGATGTCATCGATCCTTATAGAAAATACTGGACTTCATTTGATCCATGACTGGGTGTAACAGCAGCTGGTCGCTGCCATTGCTGTTGATAACGTCAATGAGCATGCACAACATATGTCCAGTCTAGTATATCCGTACAGAAGGTGGTATGAGTTGCCAAATTGCGGTTCAGCAATGGATTTTGGATAAAATTTCAATAGAGTATTTGCCCCTGATGATGACTTTAATAAATAAATTTTTTTAGTTGGAAATAATAATTACGTTTGCATAGATGTATTATCTCAAGACGAGTTAGGATTTTCCAACAATTTTCCTACTTCTCCAACATCCAGCACTTTTCCAACAGTCTTCCAGCTTTCAACAGTTTTCCAGCAAATTTCCATCTATACGGTATTTAAGGCCCGGGAAAGTTCGAATCGGTAGTCAGATAGCCAGAACGTCAGTGTACAAGCAAGTTGGCAAGAGACCACCCTAATCCCAAATTCTTTGGGTGTGTACAACAGCATGTAACGGCCAGTTTTAAGAGTCAATATAGCAAGATATGGACGTCTACTTTAATTTATTTTAGTTACTTCTATAATTTCTTTAATATTTATTCTGCAATTATTTGTATAGCATTAACAATTTCGTTAGTTGAAGAACCTTAAGATACATATAGTTAATGTTTTAATTTTAGTATTTAAAGTAGAACTACAATTTCTTGTATTATTCTAAGATCATAATTTCTTCACTTCTAATATTTCATCTAGAATCCATTTTCATCAGTTTGAGATATTTATATATGTGAAATTTAGTTTCTGATCTTTGAGAAGGTTTGTTTGCAAGTCCCAGCTGTATACATGTACAAGAATTTGCCTTGACGTCGGGATACGTTGCAGCTATAAGACTTCGCTTGGGTGATCATTGGTGACGTTTCCTCACCACATATCGCCCCTTTCTTAGTAATTGTGTGTGGGCATTGAATGAGTCCAATTTCTCTTCACATACCACACTTTAACTAATATTAATTGTGCGTGGTCATTGAACGAACCCATTTTCTCTTCACATAAAACGCTGTTATTAGTTTATATTGTGTGATCATTGGATGAAAATAATTATCTCATCATATCACACCTATTCAATTCTATAAATGTATGTGTGATCATTGAATATATACACACACACACAGATATATATATATATATATATATATATATATATATATATATATATATATATATATATATGTCACACTTTCTTAGACTGAAACTCTCTATCTGATGAACTTACATGCGTTCGTCGGGCGAATATATTCCCCCACCCCATACCACATCCAACTTGTAGTAGACGTCGGTTAGGACTCTGTCTAAGGGACACAACTCTTTTATGTGTAGGAAACAGTCACATGATGAGTTATTTCCCTTGATTTACTGCATTCCTTTTACTCGAGTGAACATTATCTATGAGAATTTCAAGTGATAAAGTAGTTTTCTGCCCAAGATTGTGTATTATAGGAATAAAGGAATCTTCTTAATAGTCCACCCACCCACCCTTTTTCACAGCCAATAAGCAATAATAAACTAAGTAGAAGTCAAGCCACACAGACACAGAAAGTTGGCGACATTTTCCCCTACACATCAGTGACTGCAAGCAAGGATAAAAGTCAATCGTACAAGAAGGATACCCGAATGACAGACCTGATGTCAAAGTTCGCATCTTCATCATTGTGACATACTTCCGTGAATCTAGGTGACTGCTGAATATTCACTTTATTGCTGTGTAATGTATTTGAATCTTGCATCTTGAATAAATATGTATAATATGCATTGAAAAGTCTGACTCTGTCATGATTTTAATTCAGTTTTTTCAATAAGGTGTCTTTAACAAATAAAGCGTCAGCAGTGTATGGGGTTGTTGTATCAAAACGTGATAATGAAATAAAGTACCTAACGGTAAAAACCCGTTACAATACAGTTTTTATATCACATAATCACCAAATCTAACTTTCACAAAGTATCAATTTACATAAGAATTTCAACAACCAGATTAGCCTTTTTGTTATATTTATTCCATCACCTTTAAATTTATTCTGTATATCGGGTAACAATGTTTAGTCCTTTATATTATTGCATTTTCTAATCTATAATATCTGCCAGGTCCATTATACATTATACCCCATCCCCACCGTGGAAAGTATTAACCTGGCACAATTCAAGTCTAACTAAGGATTATTGAATTCCTTCATACTTTGCAATTTGGAAAAATAAAGTCGTCAACGTCGACTGCAATGTTAAAATGTAACATCAATAATACTGTATTATTATTATTATTATTATTATTATTATTATTATTATTTCTGTTTGTGTTATTCCTGCTACAATTGAAATGTCACTGTTTTGAGTACTATTTGTATCATCGATGTAGTTTGAGTATTCGTGTATCATTAAATCTCCCTTGTGCATTCAATAAATTATTATCTATTTCATTTACATTTGAATGCAACTGGCGAAATATCAGACTTACTGAATGGTATTTGGATTCAATATCTTGCAATGTATGGTACCATATGCAACGTGACCTCTATACTTTTCTTCTCTGACAGATTCCTCAGGTCCTACAAAACCCTTTGCTATACTTGCACTATAAGTTTACTTTCATTTCTTTCGATGGATTCTAATCAATATATTTGTTATTCTACCACAACTTGTTTTAATAAAGAGGCGATTGTCAGTTCTAATATTAGGATAGATGTATAATGAGTGGGAAGAAGAGAACAGATAGACTATAGAAAGACATGCAAGAAGATAAACAAGAGAAAAACATTTGAGATGCTTGTTTATTCAAATTCCATGTTAGTCTGCTAACTCCATGTTTGTCCGCTAATTCTATGCTTGTCCGTTAAACAACTGCATAAACAGGGCGTAATTTAATCTCTGTTATATTGTCTATTTATGAGATTATTTTTCAGTCCGCTAAACAATCAGATTAAAAGGATGTAATTTAATTTCTTGCATATTTTCAATTTTAAAACTTGTAATTCAGGCGAAATTATTCTTCCATTGATTATAATAAAAATATAATACCCACAGTACAATTAACAATAGTCATCATTATAATAATCATAAATAAACGACAGCATATCCAGCTTTGCTATTTAAGATTAGTACTGACTGAAAAATAACTATTGTTATTATTATTATTATTATTATTATTATTTCATAAAATTGTTGCTTTGCTTTTCTGTCAATCTTCGTACATATTGTCTACTTTCGAAAGACACACATGTTTCAGTGATGATTACTATGTTCTCAATGAAAAGAAGTTCTCGAGATCAAAGTATTACAGTTTCAAGATGGAAGACACGATTTATAGTAAGATTTTATTCTCATACAATATGATATTGGTTTTATTCGAGATGATTGGTGATGAAATTATATCTTGTAAGGTTCGGCACAACGAAGACAGTCTTCGGATGATATCGTTATTTGCAAGAGCGGCATACCCAGGGACAATTCCACCAGCCACGGCATTCGAAACGACATGATGTACACTTCTTGCTCACATTCAGTCCTCTTCTCGAAGATGTTTCTAAGGAAATAAAAGAAGTCCGATATCATGTCATGTGTCATTCTGAATCTACATTATGCATAGACAAAATGTTGAATGTTCATTTGAACTGAGTTATTACATACTATAAAATAATTCCAAGTACAAAGAAGCACAGTGCCAACAAATCTATTAAGATGCGTCTTTTGTTTCATAAAAATAATTGAAATTTATTCATTTTTTAGAATTTGGATATGGTCTTTCAATATGTTGTCGGACGCTTGAAACTTTTGTTGATTTACAGGCGCCTTAGCCAATGTCGACTGACTGAAAAACAGGAGCGGCTGTATATGTGAATTGTTTAATGGAAATAACTTGTATGTCATTACAAGCGTTTAAGTAGTGTCATATATTAACCTTCCAAAGACATCTAATGTTGGATTTCATTCAGATTGTCCAATAGTTATCGGTGCGGAAAAAGGATGACTTTCATGGAAGCATAGACGGCATTGTGATACAAGATGAAAATTGCATAATATTACTATGAGTTGAACGGAACAGTTAAAGTAACGTCACTATAAAATTTCCTGTTGGGAACAATTGAAACACTCATTCTGCGGAATAATTTCAATTCTCATGTCTATGTACAGACTTCACACTTTACTGCATATCTTCAGAAATGTTTCTAATAAAGACAATACTGATGTATTGTCCCATTTCAGTAACAAAAAGAGAATAAGTTCGCAATGAGTTGTCAGATCGTGAAATGAGACAGACAAAAATGCAAACACATGGCTGTAGTTACGGGGTATTCGTTACGTAACAACCCTCGTTTACAGACACGGACAGTTTATCTAACCACAAGCGTGATTTCGTCCCCTGCATAATGTTTCGACAATATTCACTCTAAACATGAACGTGAAGACAACCGACGGGTTGCATTTGATCCACTAAGAAAAGTATCCGGCAAAGTGACATTAAGTGCTAAATAAAAACTCAAGAAAATGTCGAAAATGTGGCTATTGTACACTAAATAGACTTAAATTTCCCACCACTACTCAAACATAGTATTGGCATGTCCTGTCGCTTAAAATTATGGTTTGGGTGTATGCACCATTGGTCAGATTTCTAAGCTAGTGAAAGAGATATTCTGTTGCATCCTGATTAGCCTGCACATTTCCCAGTCGAGCTGTACCCTGCAGGTGCGGCCGAGGGATGAATTACAGTGTATATATGATACGACTCTGACTTTACTCTGGTATTTTCCACAGTAATCGATACCACTCTATGATATATTTAAAATAATGATCCTCGCTGCCTAATTTACTTTTGACCTGTGATTTCCTACTATTTATATGCAGCAAAGGGAGCCAACCTACCACTTTCTATGCGCAGCCCGTGTGGGGAGGAGTAATTCCTGAACCAGATTTGAGACGCCCCTATGAACTACCACTCCATAGGCGGCGTCCTGGGAGATGTAATTTCGAAACGAATTTTATATCCCCTGAGCGTCTCTGGCAATCTCCTTCTCCTAAAATGTTCTACGTGTACAGTGTATAAAAATAAATAATTAATTTAATATACAAACTAAAACATTATATAATAGTGAACATGGAAGAATACGAGAGAAAATATCGTAATGGGTAAGTCAAACAGCATATGATCGAGACACGAACAAAACACTTGGCTGAATTAAACGCACAGATAAGATTTGACATGAGCGATCATTATCAAGAATGTATTCATGAACTTTTCCGTGCTCAAAGGAACTCATTGCAAGACCATAAATATCCTGTGATGATTCTTGTATATGATAATATGGACTGGCTTTAATGTTGGCAAGGAGAGGTGTATCACGTGGTTTTTGTCGCTAGTGCTGTTAATTTTACATAGGTTTTTTTTTTGTTTTGGTTGTCTGTGTGTACATTTTTCCAGTGGCCTGATTGATTAGAGCGCTATGCCGTAGTGTTAATCGAGATATTTCAGGTTCGAATCACACTCGTAGAGGAAATATTTTCCTTTATAAATTCAGGAGACGCTTGAGCGTTGATTGATTTGCACACAATATGAAAGTGAAATTTAGCGATGACCGTTAACATTAATTACCTACGAGACGCGTAATATTTCTTTAAACTGAGTCAGGTCTGAAGTACTCTCTGAGCCCTCCAAAGTGTTGCTTGACATCCTACTGATACCTTTTTGTGACAAATTAAAACAGCTGTAATTACTACTGACCGGATCACGTGTTTGTACTGTAGGAAAATATGTGCAACATTTTAAGACAGCAACGTGCCTACCAGTTTTAAAGTATTACTGTCCAGGGCACAAACTGAAGGAGACTATTTCCTTTTGTGTGAGACAATCATGGTATTTCCAACATTGATAATAACATCACGATTACAGAGAGATGTACTTAGATAACGCATATTAAGTTATTTTAATATATAATAAAAAGAACCGAATAATATGGCGCCAATGCTTCATGCATTAAATGATCTACAAATAAATGGTCATAAATTACATCCAGAATTAATGTCAATTTGGTAAAAGAAAACTTCCAATCAATCAAACGACGATGTGAAGAAGGACGTTATACATTGCCGGCCAAATATATGTTTATCAAAGAGATAAAGTCATACAATGAAGAGTCAAACGTGTTAGTGAAATTCTTTTACTTTTGATGAGAAGAGTTGGAAACGTTTCTGTTTCTCTGTCACGGCAGTATGATGAACGGAGTTACAACTGGTGACGATTGGGCTTTTGCTATGCATACGCAGCACGAGCAAAATGTCGAAGATAATCTGCCAACACATTTAAATCTCCTTATCGAGCTAAAACTTAATGTGACGATGACGAAGTCATCAAAAATAGTAAAACAAAAACTAACGTCGCGGTTGAACTATGTAATTATTTCTTTTTACATCGATTAGTAATCGGTATCTAATTTAAGGTTGATTTGGTTTATATCAGAATTTTCAATCTCAGTCAGGACAAGACTGAGTTAATCTGCGGTAATTATACTGTTGTCAAAAGCATCCGAATTCAACTTAATTCCTTTGATAGACAACATGATTTTTATATTTCGTTCACAGCTTTATATCTTTGATAAATCTTAACTCGCCAATGATACTGCACTAATTGAGATCTTGACGGCGACACCCATAACTGTTGACACCGATTCGATTACTCTGATACTAATGCCAACCGCTGCTGCTGCGACTATTCCACACACGACATCGATACTAACTTTTAAACATTTATATCGGCCAGGCAAATTAACATGCTTGCGAATCACAACCTTTAAATTCATTTCTGAGTCGTTGATTTAGTCGCGTTAATACTCATGTACATCAATCATTAGAGCAGTCATAATATTATTGTTATTCCACAAAGAATCAATTGCGTGCAATGGCCATTTAGTATAAACTATTTATTCTATTTTAAAATTCACTGAAGTTCAAATTAATAAATATATGTTTTTTTTCTCCAGCTTTTGGGTAGTTTCCAAGATAAATATTTGCAAATAGTTTCATTTGTTCAATTTTATTGACCCCTCTGAGAATCGGACGGAGGCTAGTCTCCATAAAAGTAGTGTTTACATCAAATTATGGACCGCTAAGAAATGAAAATCGAAACTGCCGTTCATGTTTAAGTATATATGTGATCTTGTTATTATTATTCATCCACGTATCTGTTTAAGACGAAACTAACGTGGAAGAGCTCACACCTTAGTCCATCGACATTTTTCTCAGGATCTCAGTAACGCCATTAATGGTTGTATACCGCCACATACTTCATTTATCGAAATCATGGCCGCAGTGAGGACTGTACAAAGATGCGCAATAATTCTGGTTTCTTTTGGGTGTGGAGTCATTTGACAATAACACTTTGTGCACGAAAACCCATCTGAAGTGTTCAGCGCAACTCGATTAGGTAATTTCAAACGCGTGTTCATACGCTTGTTAGTCTCAAGCCAGAGCCGCTTCCCAGTGCCAATCGAAGCTCCCATCGTTATTATTTTCTTCATCGTATATGTTAATTTTCTTGCCAGTATGGTCAATAGCCCTGGTCGCAGAGTGACTGTCGCGATGACAGGTAACGCTGCCTTTAACAGAAGTTATCATCCACGTGCTTGTCCCTATGTGCCTATGTGCCGGCCGATTCCATATATATATATATATATATATATATATATATATATATATATATATATATATATATATATATATATATCCAGACTTCCAATTGTATTGTGCCCAGATAGTTTCCACTATTGTTTTAAATTGATGACCTGTTAAATTACGTGTTTGTAAGCCAGCGAAGCTGGATTAACAGTTTGAACATTTTTATTTATTTTGCATGTATTTTAAGGACAATATAGGAGATTAATTTTAATGACAAATATGTTATCTTCTTAGTCATTATTATTATTTTTGTTGTTGCTGTTATATTTGTTGTTATTGGTAAGTAGCAAGTACTGTAAAGCCTATGCAGATATTATCGGTAGATCAAAGTCGATTCGTGTTATGTTTTGAAGTATGTGCTAGAACGGCAGACATGGTCACTGCTAAAGCAACTAAGCAATGGCATGATCGAACGCATGACATTTATACATCATGACATAAGCCCGATGGTCGCACCTGCAGGGTACAATTCTATTGAACAAAGAGTAAGATAATACAGATGGTTACATCATTCATTCACATCCTTTGCAACTGTTGTAGTAGGTGGAATATTGTTGCGGCAGCAGGTTGGTCAAGTAGATTAATAGGTTATGCTACTAATAAGTTTGGGTAGTCGTGGTAAATGTAATATCCTGTAGCGTTATTATCCCAAAGTAATGTCTGAGCCTTATTTTAAACTAGATATTTGATATGGCAACACAGTGTTGGGTGTAACCAAACATTTCATTATGTCCATAACATTGTTGTCCATTTGGATACATCGACAGGATTGAGTGACTAGGCGACATTATTAGTCGGTTATTCGTTTCAGTGTTCAGACAAGTGTTAGCCCATATGCTGTATGTGTGTGATAAGTATGCAATAAAAGAAGGTGAATATGAAAGAGTTATTTGAAAGAGCCAGGCATGAAGACGAACATACACATATAACTGCTCGGTATACTGGGTATATTGTTCAGTTATATATGATAATGGTCTGTTACCTGGTTCTGAACCTTATAATATACAAGAGAGCTTACTAGAGGGTTTCAGTGTATGTGCATGCATAGGGTCAATTCAGTTAGACACTCACCTTCTTGCTCCACAACATTAGTATTGAACATCGGTAGGTCTCTACACACACTATCCGGCCCATCTTGAGATAAAAAGTCTTTGTTCACGATCTCGTTTGTAATGGTGAATGCTTCTTGGGGCTAGATGTTAGTAAAATATTATGCTTTTAATTAAATGACTACAAATATCTGGTGGCACATACGGTTTTCCTTAGACGATAAATATTGGTTACATTGAAATATGGAATGGTCTGAAAACAGTTTATAACATTTTATGGAAATAAAACAATTGCTAAATTTGGAGTCTTATAACCGTGTAAACAATGACACTCCGTAGAAGTGTGTACATGATGCATATAACAGAAACGCAATCTTTCATGTATTTTTATAGTGCGTAGTAATGTGATCAATGCCATAATGCAACAATAGTTATAGATTTTAGTACTGCTTTCATCGTAGCTCCCCCTGCTATCAATGCACATTGATAGTTTATAATCAGCTATTGAATTTTGTTTGACTGGATAAAAGTAAGACTTATTTATGGATGGTATGGTCAGCAATTTATAGACTGAGTATAGTTTTTGCAGCATGTTCTAAAGGTTAACATTCCTTCCTGAAATGGATCTCAGAAACTTACGTTCTAGAAGAATCTAGTTAACATTATTTAGGCCCTTGGACTTATATCTTTGGTTACTAATGAACATCTGCAACAGTTCTGGATGTTCATAGTAATTCTGTTTCAATCATAGATAAGTGAAAATGTCATTACTCTTTCGTGGGGTGGGCGGCAGTCTCGGTTCTTCAATTAACATAACGTTTCATACATGCCTATATAAGATTCGTACTGGTTATTGCTACACAAGTGACTAATTGTCACTCTCAAACTGTATTTCACTGTCAAATTTTGAGAAAATAATGTATTTCTTAAGCGCATTAGTTATCTGATAAGGATAGAGTCTCACCGTATCTGCCCTTCCAAGACAGGCAGAAGCATAGAGTGTGTTGTCCATGTAACGTAGATAACAAGTCTTTGGTCTCTTGTGTCTTTCGCTATTGTTCATCACAATTATCTCATACCTCTACATTTTAGGGAAAAAGAAACAAAGAACACTGAAATTATCTGCTTTATAATAAAAATAATGTAAACAATCTGGAAAAAAACATATCCTGAATAAAATATAATATGCATATTATCATCACAGAGCAACACTTAAGATCAACATGGCATAAATTCACCGAAAGAAGTAGTATGCATTTATTACCTAAGTAAAATTTAATACAACTTCACGAACTTAATGAATTATTAAATGACTACACCGGGCAATTCTAATTCTAAAACTCTCTTAACGTATATTACATAGACCATTACAACATCAGGCATACTTAATGGTATTATTTCACAAACTGCAGTTAACTAAACCTGACACACAATGAAGGTAACTAAAAACTGATAGCGGAGTGTTAATTGTAGGACAGGAATATCACGATTCTGTGTCAACCTTATATTAGACAAATCTGATAGCGTCACCTGTATCTCTCTATTAATCAATTAAATGTTTGTGATATTTTGCAGTGTAGATAACAGGAATTTAATAAATACATTCTAGTGTAATTAACCCACGCCAAAAAATCAATGAATTCAAATCCGGTTTTTCAAAGGCTGATAGACAGTCTGTGATAGCATGGTAAGATTTCGCAACGGATGTAATAAAAGACGACAAAGTAAGTTAACATTGTGTAGAGATGAAAGAATCGGACAACTGAAACCCTTCTCTCAGATTTGTTAATGCAGTAGTGCTTTCGGGCACTTATGCATACAAGAAACCGATACTCAGACACTCAGATGCCACAGGATAATTTAGAAACGACTGGAAACATTATTTATAATGAAACACAAAACAAGAAGTAATTTTGATAATAGTGGCTGTAGGAACTATCTTGCTTCAAACTTTTGATCTGGATTGCAATTTTGAACATTTCCAGCTGTTATGTACTGGCCAGTATATGCCTTGTAATTGCTCGTGGTCAGATAAATCAAATGATGAACATGAAACGAAATAATCAATTTCAAACCCATCTTTTCAATCACCTATTTGTTCGTGAAGTTCAGCAGTTTACAAAAAAGTCCATAAATGAAACACATTTAATATTTTGTTGAAGTTTTTTTTTTTTTTTTAATAAACCTTTGGCTTCTTGCCAATTGAAAAATCCTGTGTATTTCATCATTGTGGTATCTTTGGCTTTAGTAATATCCATGTATTCATTGTAACATTTGCAGTTTCTGTTCTCCACTTACTGTTGTATTCACTGAAGACTCTGTCCAGTTCTTGAGCATCAGGCTTAACTGGGTTATATATTTCACATGTTGGCAAGCAGAAAAAGGTCTTGAAATTTGTCTTTTGCGTAGTCTACCCAGTTAAATTTGAATTTATCTTCTTTCACCTAATATACCGTGTAAATCATCCCACAATCAGCCTTTCTTCCGATTAAAATTGATAATGGCCCAACCATTTTAATTTCATTACAATTAAATAGAAGGTAAAGAAGTCAAAGAGCAATATATATATATATATATCCAAGGACAGCAAAAATAAAATTGTTAGGTCGTTATATAAAAGACAAAATAACCGATTAGAGCTGAATTAAAGAAACAGCATGGAATATGTTCATGGGAAATTTAACAAAATCCATCCGAAAATTTCAAAAAAGAACACATGGTGTCATACATTTTTATTAGAGGAAAGAAAAGACTCAGTTAAAATTAACATATTTGTTTTCTTGGTGCAGTACCTGCTTTAGGTTTCTTGTTTATTGTGGTTGAAAATTAATTAGTTGTACTTGACAGAGTCTTCAAGGTTTTGTCCAAGAAGATGTAGTATTCATTAATGCTTCCTCTACACCACATTACCTAGACAGATTATGCAAATGATGCAAAACATGGACACCGTATATACTGTAAAATCGCACTATCAAATTCCATAATGGTTTAATTTTTTCCAGCTAATCCATTGTATAGCTCTTGCCAACTAACAGATGGTAGGGGGAAAAAACATATAAACACAATATTGCACGTGCAGCTTTATTCTCAGTTGTCAAAATCATGTTTTCCAAGACGTTGTTCGTTTTGGCAATAGCTCCACGATCAAACAGACAGTTCTATTTTCATTGCGACAGTTTACAAGCATAATTTACAATAATTAAATGTTTAACTCTTATCTCCGAGAAATAGCAAAGTTTTTGCACGAAGATAATGTCGAATGAAACAGAAAGCTTTATTAACATAATCTATCGTGCAATATTATGTAATATAGGGTCTGTAAAGCAGAATGGGTGCTGATGAGCCAAACCATTATACCTAGGGCGCATGTGGTGAGCATTAATACAGTTCTATCTTGAAAATCAAGCAAAGAAAACTTTAATCGTCCTGGAGGGTAAGACCTTCAGGCGAATCACGCGTAAGAGACAACGTTTACGAAAGGTACAGAGATCATCAATAAAACAGTATAACTTCAAGTTCTTCAGATTCAACTACACTGATTGCAACTCTACAGTCTCAGCTATCTCTTTTTCATGCAATGATAATTCACACCGATCTTATTTTAAAAACTTATTTCGGTACAACTGTTTAATTTGAATACTATTTATCTCGTCATTGAAATCCCCAAGAATCCTATTATTATTATGTAAGAGACCACATAATTGTTATCGTTTTATTACAGTGTTCTGTCTCAACATGAATGTATAAAAAATCAGTAGTGAGCAAATATGTTTGTATTGTTTTTTTCAAACCAAATAATTCTCCATTATGCACTTTTCCGAGAGGGCTGGACTAGTGAACAGGGTCTAGTTTCTATATTTTCATAGAACCATTATGAAGTTCCTCAAAAATGCCAACGCTGTCAATTCTGGTTTTCGCATAACAGCCAAGGATATATTCAAGTGTTTTCGTGCTGAAATGTTCCATCGCACACAAAACAAAGTCGTTGCTTTTTTAAAGTTTGAGTCAATACATATTTTGAATAGTTTTGTTTTACAGTTTTTTAAGGACATAGCTTCAAAGTGTTTAAGTATTAATGTTAACATACATCCTTCCACAAGAATTTCAAGGTCCAATTATTGAATGGTTTCAATGTTATCACTCACGTTTGTTGCCATCTCTTCTATAGATAGTCATATATATATATATATATATATATATATATATATATATATATATATATATATATATATATATATATATATATATATATATCTTTGGCTGCTTGTGATTTTCTTTTTCTTCATTTTAAAATTTGCCAATTAGGAGAAAGCCTGTCTAAAAAAGATAAACTTCTCGCCATTGAATAAAAGGTCTGCCACAACGTTAACTTTTATGAATTTTGTAAATCAAATTACATGCTTATGTAATAAATATCTATACTTTCTTGTTAAGTGATCGTGGTCACAAATATTGCTAGATTGTATCGTATTTTCACTGATAAACTTTTACTTTGGTTAGTTGAAATGTTTTCCTCTTCTTCTCTGAATTCCATAGGTTTTGCCTTTATCGATCTCAGTTATTATCTGCTTTTTTTGAAATATTATCCAGCGCATCATAAATTACTCTAGTACAACATGTTCCTCTCCAAACCCTTGACTTTAGTATTTTTAAGAGCTTATTTATTGTAAAATCAAAACGTATAATCGAATATAAATATGATGGCCTGGGTTTATTGTATAGCGATGATATATCAACGTCAATCAGTTTTTGTTTATTGGTTGTGAAAACAATTACTCTTTTAAAATTATCGTCGTAATTTCTATTTTCCCAGTAGACTGAACTTTATTTTACGGGCTATATGCTACCAGATTACGAGTGTGCCGTACGTGGAGTACATGAAATTATAATCGAGAACTAGTAAACTCCAGAAAATGGCTGTGCAAATAATTTTAAACCTTCCTAATTCGCCTCTTGTATTTACGCGACTACAACAGCTACAAAAAACCAAAACAAAAATCCCTATTATGTACGCTCATAAATAACATATAAATCTCTAAACGATATTTGCCTAGATTATCTTTCGAATTAAACTGATTTAAAGTCATCAATAACAAATCGCAACCTTAGATCTACCAATGATAACAAGCTTCAGAGCCAAAGCCGAGAATCAATAATTTCAACAAATTTTCACAGTACAAGCTTGTACCTTTTGAAACTACATAGGTACTGTAATTTATATTAAATTGCTACATTCAAGCCGCATGAAAACAATAGTTTCTGATTATTTAAAAGGATATATTAAAGAATTAAAGTACAGAATGTTATCATTACAGCAACAGGTAACCTGTGTATGTTTTCTTCTACGTAATAGTTCATGATCTATGACATGCTGAAATGGGTGCATCGGTGAATAGTGCATGTATATATTTATGTCTAAATGTTGACCGCTATAGGTGTACACACATAAAGACATTCAGATATATTGTATGTGAGCGCACACCTGATTATACGCTAGTGTTTTTGGTACCACATAACCTTTTCAAATGTTGAAAACACGTGACAGATGCGTCTCTCATGACCATATGTGATGTCCTCGTCAAATAATAATAATAATAATAATAATAATAATAATAATAATAATAAGTATTTATTATTATTATTATTATTATTGGGTTCTAGTTTCGGGCTCAGCCAATGCTGGTATGAGAGTTACTTCCCTTGGGTATGTGGTCTTCCCGGATGTTTGTCCACTAGGTATACTAGCCTATCCTGTGCCGTAAAATGGAGTTAAGCCCACAATATCTCTTACAACAGTATTATTAGGATTATTATTATATGAATATATGCATAATACCTTGCAATTATCTACGGCATTGAACTTTATTTGTCGAGCTG
Source organism: Megalonaias nervosa (assembly GCA_016617855.1). Classification (NCBI taxonomy): domain Eukaryota; kingdom Metazoa; phylum Mollusca; class Bivalvia; order Unionida; family Unionidae; genus Megalonaias; species Megalonaias nervosa. The sequence continues at coordinate 34,972 of JAECUM010024743.1, forward strand.
GAAAATGGCACTAGGTCATTGAGAGACTATAATTAGGAATACATATTTTCCTTCTTTTTCAATTGATGTGTTTTTGTTTATTTTATCCAAGGATATATTGTATTTGTTGTTTTTTTTTATATATATTCAGTCGTCCTAGGTGGTGTGTTCCATATCATATTTATTTAAATTTTAATTGTTGTTTTATGTACCTGATGAGTGCTATGGCAAGCTTTTTCACTTATTGTCATTGAAAGAGACCGGCATAAGGTGAGGTCAGATGACAGTGATCCGTAACGGTGAGCGCTTTAGACCATTTGGCTCCCCCCGACCCCCCGTATCGTTTTTAATAGATATATAATGACATGAAACCATCTCAAATAAAGGCAAAATATTTTACTCGGTATGTATTCCTGTGTATGTTAGATTGCCAAGGAAAACACAAGTTTTTCACGAAATGGTAATTCTTAGCAGTGTAAGTCTTTCATCAATGTATATGTTTATACGACTCCATTTTATTTCGAATTCACAGCTCGTTCGCTTCAAAATCGTCATTTTATAACAAATGTATCACAATAATCTGTGTGTGTGTGTGTGTGTGTGTGTGTGTGTGTGATTTAGATTTTTAACGTAGCTTTAACAATTTTTTAATCATATTGCTACGATGTGACAGTTTATAGTGATGTCTAGCACTGGGGCGTCATGCCGCAGACATGTAGCATGATGTCCCACCCAGTCACATTATTCTGACACCAGGCCGACAAGCCCTAACACTAACCTCTTAATGCTGAGCGCCAAGCGAGGCAGCTGTTAATACCATTTTTAAAGTCTTTGGTATGACTCGGCCAGGGTTCGAACCCGCGACCTTCCGCATCCGAGGCTCCCGCTCAAACCACTAGGCCACCGGAGCGTTTCACAATAATCTGTATTTGCATTATATGATTACGTGTAAGATTACATACGCCGTTATATTCTGTTAAACTAATTTGATATCAACACCAGTAGAACATGACAGAAAGGATAAAGCCTTACCTTTTTACAATCCCGAATGTGTCGCTCAATAAGTTCGTTTCCCTCAGTGAGGTCAATCTTGGTTTTAGCAGCATCAATTTTCTCCACTGTCTCCTTTTCATTCCTCTGCTCCTTATATTATATTTATTACTCCATATTAAACTGAGCTTAAGTATGTAAAACAATGTCCGATAGGTGAAATATTAATACTGGCGTGGATTTGTCTTATCTGCTGGATTGAAGCAAACCTGTTTCCGTGTGACATTTTCAAAATTTGATTAGTAGGATTAGCAACATTTATGCATATTTGAAATTTGAATATGATGGCTGAATCTCCGTGTCATCCATTAACATTTATATTGATGTTTGCAAAAAATACATGTCATCATTTTGAAAAATTGAAGTAAAGTGCTTTAAACCAGCGTAGAAAGCACAACGTGAATCCTCTCTGTGTCTGTCTGTCTGTCTGTCTGTCTGTCTCTCTCTCTCTCTCTCTCTCTCTCTCTCTCTCTCTCTCTCTCTCTCTATATATATATATATATATATATATATATATATATATATATATAGATGCTTGTGACAATTATTCTTGAGAAGATTTCACATTTTGGAGATGAGTGGAAAAGATAACATTCAATGGCATTCGTTAGAGTAATTTGTTACTTTCTGGTAAAGTTTTCACCATCATGCCTGATCATACTTAGGACAAATGTTACACCAAATGTGATCTGAATCGATTCTTAAATAGACTTCCCAACAAAATAAGAGTTTATGATCAAAACTGTTCTGGTGAACCTCTACATTTTAGGATACACCTAGTCAAATAATTGTTCCGCATAGGATATGCGAACTTCAGAAAAATCACGATCAAACTTTCTAAAGTTATTGATATTTCGAAGTGTAATTCAACATTTTACATTTAATTACCTCACTAATAATTAAAAAGGTATATTCTATGATGAAAGTGCATAAACAGAGAATAGTATCGCCAGCAATTACCATCTCCGCTGCTTCTGGTGCTACTAGTTTTCGCCTCTCTGCCTGCAGAAGACTTGATAGATGTCTGGCCTCAGATTCCGCTTCCGGACTGTTCTGGTCAATGTTTGTATCTGGACTGGGCAAACCAACAATAGTTGTTGGCAAAAATAGCATGCAGATGCCAATGTGTAGGTAAATCCCACGAAACGCCATCTGCAAGATTAAAACTATACTTTCTTTTCAATGTTTAATGTCACAATGCAACATATAATGGATCAACATTATCGGCGTAAATGTGTCAGTAGTTGTCTAAAATAAAGAATGAGAAGTATTTCAATTGCTCTTTTGTTTGCTTTGAAAGGCACCAGAATAAGTACAAAAGACTTCACACAAAGTCGTACAGATTCTTCCTCATATATCGGATATTTTGTACCTTTTTATAGAGATTGTGTTTCAGTAAGATCACTACATGTATGCAAAGATAAATTATAAAGCAGTATAATATAACTAAAAGGAAGCAGAAACTTGTTATGACTTTAGCATGTAGCCCATTGTCTGATAAGCACTAAACAAGGACGATACATATTATTTTCATATGTATTAATAACTACTGCCGTATCCATCATGAATCAATGAAACCATCACCCTACATTTACGCTGCTTTTCATCCCTCGGAGGACATAGTCCTCTATTCGTATACTTAAAATCGTCTAAACACATTAAACACACTATCACACACACATTCACACAGACATCAAGAATATATGTATAGCATGTACGATGAATCAATAATAAACCACGAGATGTACAGATTTTTCATTAACAGGAAACGAGTGGTATCTCATTGATACAGCGTACATACTATACGTATAGTTTATTTATGTCACAGACAAATACACATATTGGCCCTTTGAACGGAGTTAAGATTAACTATATGCAGCTGTGTATTGACGGAGTGAATGAACTCTTCACATCCCTGCCGAGTGAGTCAGCTACGAAAGGTAGTTCTGTGCTTTTAGTGGCTGTTCACAATCGTCTTTGCATATTGATAAGTTGATTGTTTAGTTGTCTGAGTTTCTATTTTTATTAATACTGATTAAATCAATATAAGACACACTTAGGATTTAAACATGAAATATGGTTTTAATGAAGAAAGTAGAGTACCTCAAAAATACTGTTAGCTTCTTGAACACTGAACGCTAAGCATTTTCACATACCAGCTCATGAAAATTAGTGTGGAATAGAAACTAAGTGAAATGACGAATAGAGGTAATCAAATAACTTTAATATATTGTCATTTGATCTAAGTCATTATTCTGCTTTAATAAAAATTACTTCCGACCAAAAATATTTTTCTCCTCTCACCCACCCCCCTCTCTGATTGGTTTGACTTAACTTTTACAGTCATTCATAGGTCCAGAGACATCGTTTCATGACACAAGCGAAATTCTACTCTCGTCTTTTCATGGACATTAGCCCGTATCTTGTTACGATGGTCCAGAGAGAGAGAGAGAGAGAGAGAGAGAGAGAGAGAGAGAGAGAGAGAGAGAGAGCGGCGGCCATCCACGACAAAGGCAAGCAGATAGAGCGCTGGGTGGAGTACTACAGCGAACTGTACTCCAGAGAGAACCACGTGATCAACGATGCCCTCAACGCCATTGAAAACCTCCCTTTTATGACCGAACTGGATGAGAAACCTACTGCGGCAGAACTAAAGAAGGCCTTAGAGAAACTGACCTCAGGTAAAGCCCCAGGGAAGGACGGCATCCCAGCAGAAGTCATCAAGTGCGGCGGCAGCGCGCTGTTCACACACCTGTACGACCTCCTCTGCCAGTGCTGGGATGAAGGTGCAGTGCCTCTGGACATGAGAGACGCCAACATCGTAACCCTGTACAAGAACAAGGGCGACAGAAGCGACTGCAACAACTACAGGGGCATATCCCTTCTCAGCATCGTGAGTAAAGTCTTCGCACGAGTCATCCTGAACAGACTGCAGACGCTTGTTGACAGAGTGTATCCAGAGTCTCAGTGCGGGTTCCGCGCAGAAAGGTCCACAATCGACATGATCTTCTCCATCAGGCAACTGCAGAGAAGTGCAGAGAACAACACAGACCCCTCTTCCTGGCCTTTATAGACCTCACCAAGACATTCGATCTGGTTAGCAGAGACGGACTCTTCAAAATCCTGACGAAGATTGGATGCCCTCCAAAGCTGCTAAGCATGGTCCAGTCCTTCCATGACGACATGAAAGGCACAGTGCAGTATGATGGCTCATCGTCCGACCCCTTCAACGTCCACAGCGGAGTGAAACAAGGCTGTGTCCTTGCCCCCGCGCTCTTCGGCATCTTCTTCTCTGTCCTGCTTAAGTACGCTTTCGGGACGTCCACAGAAAGGATCTACCTGCACACGCGATCAGACGGCAGACTGTTCAACCTGGCACGACTGAAGGCAAAGAGCAAAGTAAGAGAAGCAACCATTAAGGACATGCTCTTTGCAGATGATGTTGCTCTAGCCACTCACACAGAAGCTGAACTACAACGCCTGATGGACCGCTTTGCTAAAGCATGCGATGAGTTCGGGTTGACCATCAGCCTAAAGAAAACCAACGTGATAGCTCAGGACGCGGATCCTCCCAGCATCATCATCAACAACTACAAACTAGAAGTAGTCAGTCAGTTCACGTACCTTGGCTCTACCATCACCAACAACCTCTCACTCGATGCCGAGCTCATCAAGCGGATTGGAAAGGCGTCAACAACTCTCTGTCTAGGTTGTCGCAGAGAGTGTGGAACAACAGCATGCTGACCCTGAACACTAAGATCTCCGTGTACCTTGCCTGTGTGCTAAGCACCCTCCTGTACGCCAGCGAAACCTGGACCCTGTATGCCTCACAGGAGAAAAGACTGAGTGCCTTTCACATGCGATGCCTCCAACGCATACTCGGGATCACCTGGAGCGATCGAGTGACAAACAACGAGGTGCTTGAACGTGCCAAGATTCCCAGCACGGTCACACGCCTCCGCCAACGTCGCATCAGATGGCTGGGCCATGTACGTCGGATGGATGACGGACGGATCCCCAAAGACCTTCTTTATTCGAAGCTTGCCTCTGGCAGAAGATCGATCGGACGGCCACATCTCCGCTTCAAGGATGTCTGCAAGCGCGACATGAAAGCCCTTGAGATCGATGTCAACACCTGGGAAGAGCTTGCTCTAGACAAGTCCAGCTGGCGACGTGCTCTGATCACTGGTCTGAAAGCCGGCGAGGACAAGCTATGACTGCTCGCTGATGAAAAACGATCTCAGAGGAAGAGGAAGCAGCTCCAACCCACACCAGACTTAAAACCTTCAAGTGCAGCAACTGCAGCAAGGATTGCCACTCCCGTGAGGGGCTCCATAGCCACAGAAGACGCTGCACAACTACCAACCGGGACATCTCTCATGGGCGCATTTCCATCGTCTCTCGAGACTAACGGATGCCAACTAACTAACTAACTAACTAACTAACTAACTAACTAACTAACTATATATATATATATATATATATATATATATATATATATATATATATATATATATATATATATATATATATATATATATATAATTCCACTTTTATATTAAGATCTTTTTAACGGCATGAAAAGAAAAACTATGACTACCTCCTTGACATAGTCACGTTGTTATTGCGAGCTTTAAATATTAGGCTTAATCCTTTATGTACTGACTGGTGAAACTCTATACAATTTCAACAACCACTTGGAATTATTGGAAATCCTGTCCAATGTTAAACTTATCCCTAACCTGTTTCACCTTTGCGAACGTGATGAAATGTAATTTTCCATTTTGTGTTTTGCAGAATACCAATATGTTCGAGTGCTAATATGTTTCATACATAATATTTTAAACCGGTTATTACTAATATAATTGTGAAGCATACCATCGCACCTTGTAGTCTGGGAAAATATATTGTGTCTCCTTGAATCTTCCATTATCCGAAATTGCCAGTTAATGTTGAGGACAAAGATCGGAACAAAAATCGCGGCACCATGCAGAAAATCAGACAATATTCCCTTGTGGGATGCCGGTCATATTCTAGGTTATGTGGACTCAAAGGTATATTAACAAAGCAAATTCGAGCACAAAAAGAGCTATCGACTTATTTACCAGCATCCTTTATTGAAGTCTCCTAATTACTCGCAGATATCATCAAACTAATTCTTAACTTTTAACTAGTTTCTTAACTCATCTCAGAAGATGCAATTTATGGCACTGTTAATGTCGACTTTGGTGCTGTTGTCTGTACACTTATTATCGTTTTTATTATATGGAATTTACGTAATAGATGCTCATGAAGAGCGAAATTTTAAAACAGTAATTAAATTGATAACTTCTTTTGCATTCCTGCATTTAGTTCTCAATATTTTCTGTCAACGTTTCTCTTATAACTGAAAGCTGAGCAACTTGTCCCTTTTGTAATTGAACCGTTCCATTATTAGTTTTACCTGGCACCTGTATACATTTGTTTTAGATATATCCCTGTTTTTATCCAAATGCAGACTTTATTTTTTGTAACTGCCCAATGATAACATGTTGTCACCAAGCGTCGGTGTCTTGTTGTTGGATTCCTATTTTCCACATAAAAGAGAGAGAGAGAGAGAGAGAGAGAGAGAGAGAGAGAGAGAGAGAGAGAGAGAGAGAAAGAGAGAGAGAGAGTGTGTTTGAGCATCAGTTTCTCAATTTGCACGTTATATATTTTTTTTCTACTTCTCGCCAATCGCTAGACAGGAATTATTTTTAATGATTTCCATCATTGACGTAAGAAGACTAATTCTGCAAATAAAGCATGAACATAATGCTTTATATCAGAATACTAAAACAGTTCTACAGATATTTCTACTCACAGCATCAATACAAGTGTATGACTGTCTTGGAAAGTATCTTTCTTTAACAAATATAATTTTATTTTCTAACTTTACGTCTCAGCGACACATTCTTTTGATATTTTTCTAATTTTGCAAACAAATAAACACCAAGCAGTACATGTGCTTATGTATTCTCTGACTCATCTAATACAACACACTTATTCGTTTGTTCAAACAGTTTCTCAGTCACGCTACTACATAATCATTTCATCAGTTTTCTCATGCTTGACATATCTCAATAGTTCTGAAACTAAAAAAAACAAATATGACTGTCGTAAAGGTCGTGTCCGGATTTAGTAAGATTAAATCTGCAACATATTGCTGTTTTAGATTTCGTTGTTTTATGGAGATACATCCCAAAATTACTGATTACTTTCTTCATACTTGAAGATTTTATGAAAAGGACAAAATATTAGACAAATTAAGAAACTACGTCCAAACTTTCATTTACAAATAAGCTCACAAAAAAATAATAATCTGACAACAATAATTAAATTTAAACCAATAAAAGTTTGACTATTTTGCATAGACAAACAACCGAAGGCTGAAAATTAGCAACAAAAACAAGAAGAAACCAACTCATATCAAAGCTCTGCATTAATATACGATACGAGATGCATATGGTATTACTACTTATAATATAATATAATATAATATTCGTTTATTTTACTTTAAAATTTTTGCAAACACATATAATTTAAATGTCAATGATACCTTCTTACATCTATCAATAATGTAATACATAATAAAATTATGTAAGTATTTGACAAGAAATAATAAGGTGTTAAACTTACCTTTGCAACTTCTACTCACGCAGTATCTATCTTTTTCTTAGACGACTGAATTGTGTAAAATGCTCAGACGAGAGCTTTAAATAAGACGGAAAGATTTCTGATTGGCACAGGATTACATAGAACTGACCAATAAAAAAACAGTATTAACCGATTATGCAACATATTTAATCGATACTAAGTGCACTTATCTTTATTCTTGTGATAATCATCGAATTCGGTTTAAGTGATTATGATGAGATACAGTTCCCCCTCAAAATGGAGAACATAAAAGCCTAAATCTTTTCTTGAACTCTAGCTTGACATCAGCAAACATTCACATCATACTTGACATGTTTTATTTAGCAAAACAAATATTCAAAACACTTCCTGATGTTTGGACACATACACCTCCGCACGTATAACACACCGAAAATTTGAAGATAGTAAGAGACGCAAGTGGACCTGTTCTTGCTCACCTGATTATGTTTGTCTTAATTATAGCAAGACGATTTATTCCAGAAGAATGTAACTAAAGGCTATTTAAGCACATACGTACCCGCGACCAATAAGATCATCTACAATTCATGTAAGATAAGCTACACGTTTCATTAGACTCTACATGAGTATTCCGAAATATCGAATAAGCTTAGCTATGAGAATGCCGAGCAAAACTTTTTATCATTTGAGTCATCAGTAACTAGCGTTGGATCTTATTTATGTAAGTTCACAATCATGTAACTGATTTTCTTTTTCAGTGTTTGCCTCCTGTAGAGTAATAACCTTATTTCTATTATCTAAGAATATAAACAAACCATCCACAAATGAAACCGTTATAAACTCCATTACTAACGTTCAAGACATCCTGTTTAGAAAACAAGACAAACTAATTTTAATAATGCTGTAATTTCATTAACTTTGCATCCATCTGTGAGCTAGTAAATAGAGACTTATATATAACTTCGTCAGAACTTGTTGGATCTACAGTGTGTTGGATAGTAATCACTTGGAGTTTGTTATACACACATACCAAGCTGAATAAGTATGAATGGAAATATGGCCTCTGACAATTTATTGATAGACGTACAAGTTATCACTTTAATTATCACCTCCGTCGCTTTGCTTGTTACATAGTTGTAATTTTCATTGCTTTTAAATTGTCTTTAATAATAATGATGATAATAATAATAATAATAATAATAATAATAATAATAATGAAAGAACTTCAATAATCGACCAATATTTCCTGTGAGGAATGGAATGTACTAATTTGCATTCATATAATAAATCTTTTTTGTTTGCTATGTTAAGAATGCTACCCGTATTCTGCTCATTAGCAAAATTGACCTGAGAACGGCACATAAATCTGTTTTGCTAAACGTCACAGTTTTTGTTTCGAAAATAGAAACTCACTCGTCATGCAAGTAAAGTTTGATGAAACAAAACAGTGTTTGTTCTCATAGTTCAAGGACATTTTAAAACTAAAAAATGAAAAATAAAATTATTCAGATCACTTTGCCTGTCATCTGTTTCTTGGAAATTCAATTTGTGATAGTTTCCGTAGGGTCCTCCCCAGACGTATCTCAATCGTCAGACTGTCAAGGATATTTAAATCTACAATCTACAATTATTTCTTGAATTTATCTTTATATAATGGAATTTTGTCGATGAAAATATAAACGGTTCCGTGTATTACAGAGAGAGAGAGAGAGAGAGAGAGAGAGAGAGAGAGAGCGTTTTGTAATTTTCCATGACATTCCAATTTTAGTCACTATACATAGTCTAAAATATATCATAGAGGCCACATTATTAACTATATACAAGACTGACTGAGGGGTAGTATTCTAATTATAACCATAAAAAGGAAATAAATCTAAATTAGTATCCTTATTTCTTTTTTATTTTCTTCAGCAGCCGACATGAATTATTTTTAGAGTTGTCCTCAAGCAAAATATCAGCCTTACCAAGCTTTTCACATACTGTACGAGCTGTTCATACGAACCAAAAACGAAGCCTTTTTGTTATAAATTAGAAGTGGTTGCATCATCATGAAAACGGATTTTTTGTTTCGCTAACACTGAATATACTGGAATAAATATCGGTCTTGTATAGTTCTTTACATAACTCAGCATGATGTGCATGTCGATAAATTTGAGTTTCTTGTTTAGAAGTATGTGAGATCTATATATGCAACATGAACCAAAATGAGTGTTGGTATAACATGACGTGCTAATAAATTATGATATTTACACATGCCAACTGGAAGTGGATTGATGTAAGTTAAACTTGAATCTTCATATTTATGAAGTGAAACTGCCCGCTCGTGAGACTATTACGACCGTAATGCAAACAAACAATTAGGAGTGATGAAAGGTTACTTTTGCATTTATTGTTTTATTTCTTTGACTTTGTAAAAATGAGATACACGCCGAGGTGTTTTAAATATAATAAGTATTCTTTTCTGTTGCTAGATATCATATTATCTTGATAGAATTTTGATATCAATCCGGATATTAAGCAGAGAAGCAACTCACTTTAAAATTGAAATTTCGATCTTGAACTGGAGACAATTTTGGAAAGCATAGTAACAAACGAAATTACATATGCATGCAGATGCAGGTCAATGCACATGAAATAAAACGGTAAATTCACAAACCATGGAAGAAAGAAATATTTACATTATTAAGGGTAATAATATGGCAGATATGATTAAAAACTGCATAAAATAGTAAAGCGAATTTAAAAATCTATTATTTTCTTGGTATTCATAAAGTCTATAAATTTAAACAGATTTTGCCTTTCTCCGCAATATTTAATATATTTGTCTCTTAGATCTATATGCGATACAATGCAAGAAGGCTGTGACAAAATTATATTCATCTTCAATGAAAGGACACATAGAACAAAGTCTACCACGAATAGTGTTCTATGGTCTCGCCCATCTTCCAGCTTGACGTCGAGTCTGTAAGAGGAGTAATCGCATTTTTATGTGTTTCAAAAGCTGTTAAAGCAAAGTTTTGATCCAAAATTTACATAACGTAATGCTTGGCTACTGTTTTTGGATAACATTGTCTTCTTGCCTTAATTTAGAAGAAGATATACCTGTAAATATATGCCAATGTTACCGATCCGATTATGCGTTTGATTAACCTAAACTTCACACACTCTTAATCTTATCAAATCTTTAACTAAATATACAAACATTATTATATACTTAAGTGTGAAATACAGAGATTTATTGACGAAATAATTGTCATATTATTCCTATATTTTCAGAAGTGTAAAATATATTAGTATTTACAACGGAGTTAAGATTTACTACAGGCAACTAAGTATTGGCAAGGTGATTTAATTCTTCACATTCCTAGACAAAGTAGTTCTCTACCTTTTGCAGCTATTGACAATCATCTTTGCAAATTGATATGTGGTTGGTTCACTTGCTCCTGTATAACACTCATGTTTCATTCATGTTGCTTAAAAGTATTAGAGATTTGTATGATTTAAACATAAAAGATGGTTTAAATAATGAAAGTAGAGCATTACAATCACAGCGTATGGTTAGCTTAGTGAACACTGAATGTGCTGCCATTCACTTACAAGTTACTTTTGTATATTTAAATTCATTTAGAGAACGGGGATTATTAATATTTTCCTTATTATTTTCTTTTTTTTGTTAATGATTAATGAGTGGAAATTCATCACTGATCTAGAGAATATAGAAGCGATAGCATACAGTTTATATATGCGCAATAATACGAATCACATTTTGATATGCCAACAGTCTCTATTTATTTATACTTGTGTGTGTTCTTGTCATCTAAAATCTTAAATCAACACCTGACAATGTAATGTGGTCTATTTGCTCTCATTATTGTTCACTTTAATTCCAGACAAAACTTATATTGTGTTGTTCCTTTTTACTCTGTTATTTTCATAAACATATTTGCATTCATTCAATACATTTAGCAGGAATAAAGCCCCAAATATGGTAACAATAAGATAAGATTTGTATAAGTCTGGGTTACTAATTCACATTTATTTATTTATTTATACATGAATAAAGAGAATCTTTAATTTGAAAATATAATTATGCGAGTTTGGTCATTTTACAAAAAAGTTCACTTGCTCCTGAATAACACTCAGAGCGTTAAACTGTAATAGAACACAAAGTTATATAATGCAGAATTCAGTACTAATCCATTATCCCCATGCTGGTCAGGTGGGTATTGAATGTATGCATTTTCGAGTAGTATAGATAAAATGAGTATTAAATTGTCGCAGGAATCTTGGCCTAGCCCCAGTTACGTATATGAGGATAATGCAATATCTTTCATAAAACGCCCAAATGCCTAATTCATTTTTTGTTAATGTATACATTAAAAGTTTTAAAAGAATGTATGAATAAAAAGGGGATATGTAATAAGTACAAAACAACTGAAGTGGTTTGTTCAGAGAGGGGGGAAAATTGACGGCCTCGAAATTCCTACGCAGTGTCAGTCTCGTTCGTTCCGCCCACTCGGAACAAAATACACATGAAGTATTGTCTATTTACGGCACAAGAACGCATGTAACTTATTTAGTGACAAGGCAATTGGAATAACGTTCCTTGCCAACGGACATACCACAGTGGGCAACTCGGATGATCCGATTTTAGGACTCAAACTTATATCCTTTCTGTGGCGAGTCTGAGACGCTGACCACTGAGCCACAGTGACTCTTATTTAGATTTAGATACACATATCATATTTTCCAATAACACGTTTATTTATTACGTAATGACGACATAGAAGGTGAAAGCTTAATAACCGAGGCATCCAAATGTAATTTCAATTATTTTGTGTAATTTATTGATGTAGCTCTAGTAAGATTAAGATTGACCTTTTTCGTTGATACATATAATATAATCTTACATTTGAAATTATTCATAATGGAATTTATGAAATACGTTGAATGGTAAAATTCTATTGCTAGCCTTTAATCATGCAACTGGTTTCACAGAGTTCAAATGAAATAAGCACTCGTCCATTGTAGTTCATATAATTATACATATTATTACAATCTTGTATGGCAATTCACTTTAGTTATCAAAGAGGTAGCTTAATTGTGCCCTATCCTAAGATTCCCATATGACAGCATTTCCTTAAAATTACAAACTTGATATTTGTGAATAATTTAAATGTATAGCTACAGATTGTTCCCTATAGTTATATAAGGGGACTATTACTGAATTTTTCCAATTGTAAAAGTAGTTCCAGGCTGGGTGTGCGATACAGAAAATTCAGGTGTGCGATACGGTGTCACAGGTTGAACATCTGTATCCAACACGATTTCAGGCATGTAATGTTAAATGGGTATATATAAAACACCAAAAACAAACCAAACCAATCTAAATCTAAATTACAACAACGAAATTGTATACATTGACTTTGTTATTATTCCTTTCCATATTAGACGCTTTCTTTAAAATTCAAAGACGTGAGGTCGTGATTTCGCAAAACGACGAACCAGATCACAGGTTCAAAGTCACATGAAGACGGGACGCGAACTTGTTGTTCCATTAATATCTAATTGAAGTTTGGTGTAAATTTCCATTATAGGAAAGATAATATATTGTAGCATTCGACCGTGATTAACGATCACAGCAGTGTTTAATGCAGTTAACACTGCCATTCATTGCAAAATTCTCTCCTACATCATTAGAATACATATAGTTGTTTATACAAAACGTTGCTATTTCAAAAGTAAAAGGCACAAATGTTTTTTATATCATTCTATCTGATAGAAAATATCGATTACTTCTATCACCATCTGCTGAGATACAAAGAGACAGAGGCTCATTTAGTCTGCATTGATTGAAGTGTCATGTTCGTCGTTCTATTCATTACAATCTAAGGCCCTAATAATAATAATAATAATAATAATAATAATAATAAAAGCCCTCTTCCAGCAATCAGATAATCATCGGAAAGTTTTAACTTTGTACTCCTCACTACTCCATCCTCACCACCACACACCATCCCTTTCATGGTTTGATCGAAGTTAGTGTGTTAAGAAAGAAGAATAACATTATAAAAGAGCCTTATAAAAATGTCAGTCAAGTAATTTTGTCTATAGGAATCCTTAATCTCAACAACTATCAGATGACAGATCTGTCTCTAAAACAAATCAAGGTTTAATGAACGTTCAACCTGTCAAAAGATAATGTTTCGTACTCGATGATCCTTTACCACCAGCAAACAATCTACACAGAATTATTATTATTATTATTATTATTATTATTATTATTCCATACTTCTTGTAACACAAATTGCGTACGTATATGGAAAAAATATGGTAGAACCATGACTTATAACAATTACAGGATTACTACATTGACTCTATGACTTTCATAATTTTGCAAGATAAAAGTCAGAATTATGTAGAAGTTAATAACATTGCTGATTCGTTCTATTAAGTTAAGAAAAAAACGTTATGTAATTTGTATTACAATGAAAATGTGAAGTTTAATGTACATTTCTCAATTTATAATGCATGAGACACTAAACAGCTATGTTAAACTAATTTTCTATATCTACACAGATAGGGCACAGTCTTTCAATTTAGGGGTTATTTTTAAACTTATCTATATTAAACCATTTATAGGGAAGGTTTCATTTCTGAACATACATAGTAAGCGAACACAGAGCAAAGAGTTTTAAAAAATCTTTATAGTATTGACAACTCAGATCTTTTCTGATCTTATTATAGAATCGTAATATATCCATTAAATTTAACTCTCCAGTTATTTCCTGTAGAAAGCTATCTTTACGTCGTTTTTTATATATGATGAAAAGAGTTTCCCATCACCAACGCCTTGATTAAAACAAGCGTCTCCATTCTGTATGAAAACAGTATAATTTTAATTTTATTTACCCAGAAATCACGGTGTTCACTCGATATCAGTTATAGCTTAAAGCTTTTGTTTTTGGAATCTATTATCTGTCATTGTTAATAATATGAACCATTACTTAAGAAGTCTACTATATCGTACTACTTGCATTGGCATTTTACCTAACTCATTATAGATAAAATCATTTGGAATGTGATTAGTTTTAAAAATAATATATTTACAAAAATACGTATGTACAGCTTCAATTTAATTTACTTTGTAAAGAACCTCCGCCAAACGTCTGACTCATAATTCAAAATTGATACAATTTTGGTATCAAATGTTTGGAATGTAAGTTTTGTTGGAAATGTACCAAAACGAATAAATCTAGTCTTTTAATTAGGAAGTGCATTTGCCCCTTGTGTTGTTAGCGTTTGTTGACAAATATACCATTTATAACAAGACACAGTCTCTATCAGGCAATCACGGAAATACCAAATTTCATATCCCTTCAAATAAACATTTTTTTTTCAGGTTTGTCTTTCCTTACCCGATATTACAGTATTATTTTAGTTTTTCTTAGATTTCTTTGAAGTTGAACAGCAGTTATTTTGGCGTCCATATATTAAAGTTGAATCTTAGTTGTTTCATTGACTCACAAATTTTGTTAAATCCCATAATGCATATTAAATCTAAGGTATTGGTAACATCCGGTGATGTTTATTTTTAAATTTAACGTGGCAATTGGACATTGTAAAATACTCCAGAAGCACGTCAAATATTTCTCTGAAAGTGTTTCTTCAAGACTTGCCTTTACCATTGCTCTGCATAGATTACGATTGTGTTTAGTTGTGCTTTTGCAAATATTTCTGTGGTACTAGTCTAAAGCAAAATTTTCTGTCATATTATTATTTTAGAAGTTTCTAAGTATAGTCTGCATCATTCCTATTTTGATCTATATTCATCGTCTGTGCTGATTCACAAATATTCTCATTAAAAAATGAAATAGTATAAAGCTGATCATGTTCTATCACTGTAGATAAATAAATTTGTTTGTATTTCATTCCATACATATCGCTATCTTGGAGGAATTCAGTATATTTTCTCCAAATTGATTTAGCTTATGTTTGTCATTGTTAGTGCTGTCATATCTGTCACTGTTGGCTCTTCTTCTTAATTATGCACCCTATACATGACTATCAATGATGATTAACATATTTAATGCTATTTGTCTAATTGAATTGGTTTGTACTGTTGGACGAGTCATTCTAATAATGTGTAGGACCATTCATATGTTCCAAGGATAAATCCAAGTAAAAATCACCTGATAATGAATTGACGACGTGAGTTTTTCTGTAAGGCAGACTGAACTAAATTCTTAATTAAAGAGTGTAGCATAAGTGACTCTGCTTACCGGTTTGTTCTGCAATGTAAATGAGTCAATGAACCCTCTCATGTTTAATAACTTCGTTTTAGCATTCTAGATAAGTGAATTAATACTTAATTCAGGCATCCCTTGTATTGCAAGTAGTCTTGAAAGTTAGTAATTTATATCGAGAGAATTAAAATACTTATTTAATTTTATCATTCGTTGGACGTTTGCAGCTGTAAGTGTTCTTGTATGTATTCGTGACTGAACATTTGTTTCCTTCAATGCAGACAGCCAATTCATATGGTTACCACCATCGGGTTTCTGAACATAAATTCAAATTTAGGTCCATATTAAATCAATATTCAACGAAATGTAATTTGGCAAATGTTCCTAAGACACATTTCGTAGAAATTCTCATTTAATATATTTTTCTGGATGGTAATGTTACTTTCCAATACAGCTACTTCCCACAACATTTGTCAAACTTTCCATGCAAATTCTCTAGTGGAAGGTTTGAAATACTTTGTGCTATATGCTTGCTATACAGATATGGTGGATTTATTAATGAATTCTAGTTTGTCACGATGTAGAAAGGTTCCCTTTCAGTTGATGGCCATTTTATTAATGTCAATATTTATGGACCCATCTTTGCAGAAAGTAAATATACCCACCACAAGTGTCACGTTTGTAGATACATAAGATATGCTTTTGGTTGACACATATAAATCTTTCCACCAACGTGTCCTCGTATAACAGAATGCTGTAAGAGGTAGTTTTGAACATAATGCTCACAAGCAATCGATGCCAAGTTTTACTTTCTTTTGGTTGCTGCCCATTTAAGTAATTGATAATTAACGCATTGTCCCTTCTATTTATCATTATCTTTTTTGATAGATATCAATGAAAGGGACTCCAGTATATCAGCTAACAGATGTTAGTAGAAAGTGTTGCTTCACAGTCAAGCTTTATACTGAAAATTATTAAAGATCGCCGATAAACATGCTGAATACTTTGAGTATAAAAGTATGTAACATAAAACTATAGGTAAAGAAGTCTTATAGTTGCATACACAGGTAAATAATTCTAAATTGGCGTACAAATTTATTTAACAAAGCTACATATGTGTGTCTTTCTTTGTATTTAAGTATATGCTGTCAAACTGATATTTTACAAATTTGCACCTGCGTACTAACTCGTGATGGAAAAATGTCATGAAAATAGCTTGCAGATTCAATGGCACTAATATGCGGGTAAATGTGGAGACCAAAGACTGTTCACGCTCAAATATCCATTTCCTATGGTTCAAAAATGGCCGAAAATCATCAGTAATAAAACATCTTAGGATGACATTTTTATATGTTCTTTGCAAAGTCCTATTCCCTATTTTAATTTCAAACAGGTAATGTATCTAGACCATATGAAACTTCTGTACGACCTAGAGAAGTGAATCAATGAAAGACGCTATTAAATCTCAAATGTAAATTGACAGAACCTTAAGTGGTGGCAGACATGGTTCTCGTCTTCATATATTAATCACAGGAGAAACTTAAGCTTTAGTCGCAAATGTTTTTAAACTACTGATCCATAATGCTACGACAGATGCCAGGACTTGACATTCTATCCCCACCACCTCCGAACGTTGTTACGGGTTTTACGACATGTTCAGCACACGATAGGCTAAAAATCTCGGCCAGTAAAACTGTTGGAGGAAGAACCCCGGGAAAATCCCAGTAAGAACCAACGACCCACGAGAAACATCTGGAAAGCTTTATCACATACCAAAATCGTCGTAGCCCGAGACTCAGCCACGCGTGGACAGATATTGGATGGCAGTGATCGGTAAAGGTGAATGCTTTAGACCACTCGGCCACCCGAGGCCCTTCCCTCTGGAAGTAACCCCCATCACTCTTTATATAGTGTCATTAAACCCTATTAAATCTACCAAATGGTTTCAAGGTTTCGGTATAGATCAGACAACGTTTTGATCAAATATCAAATAAACTAGATAAAATATTTATTATGCGTGTCCGTCTGTCACTGTGTCTGTCTGTCTGTCCATCTCTCTATGGTTGTGTGTACGTGGTTAATTGACCATTTTCATACTTTATCAGGTGACAGGCAGAGTCTCCAGTTATTGTAGTCTTTTAAAATTTCGATTAATACTTACCTCGAAGAAATGCATTTGAATATTTGTTGTGTAATAGTCGAAGCCAGACCAGTTACGTCGCTAATCGAACTGATTTATGTTGGTGTCGGTATAGTTGAGCTCAACCACGTTTAATGATGTTCGACGTTTATTAAAATAAAAACTTCTTTAAATGTATTAATCAGCGACCTTAATATTTTCTTTCACTATTCGATGTTTTACTAGTTCTATTTCTATTTCAAACATTTGACACACTGCTGCCAGTGCAATATAAATGTTGAGATATCATGAGTGTTAATGAGGACAGTCATATGCATTAACTGGGAGATATGTTGCATCGTCCTTAAAAAAATTAAAAGTCGTGTTAATTCGCAACACACATTTGCCAAATAAAGTTTGACACATTAATTAAGAGGTTGTGTTAGAAAGAGAACTTACGCCGCACAAAACATAAAGTCTGTCATATGTTATACATATGTAATTTAATTACTTGTTTGTTATATTCAAATTTTTTATTTTATTTCTATTTCATTGCATGCTATTATAATGATAACCTTATTCCCTGGATTCGACTTTTTTCAAGAAAAGTCATTTCAGTTCTGTTAAACCTGATAAACAAGCATTAGTAGAAACGTTGCATCTTTTGGTGACCTAGATTCAGAGCCAGTTTCAGCTTTGGAGTAAACAACTTTGTTTTCATTATTGAATCTTATAGTAAGATCGTTCAGTAGAATCAAATTCGTCCATAGCATACGTGATAGTCGGCATGTAATGTTTCTACGTCGATTGAAAGAAAGTGATCACGTGACCCTATACGGGTATCCGTTCTGCGTTGTAGTTAGGCTTAAAACACGTTATTATAGTGATTTTGGCCAGTCTTGCTTGAAACCTTTGGAGCTCAAAGGTGTTTTTGTTGTAACCAGTTTGAGTTGAATTTTTATTTTAATTCAACTTTAAGTAATTTATTTTCCCTGGAAATTACTAGTGATTATCCGAATTCTTGGACAAAGACATTTATTGGAAATTATTCGGAATTCCAAACTGGAATAGTATTCTTGGTGATTCAACGAGGAACTATTGACACATCAAGAGAAAGCAGGTTATTGAAGACGTCATCGCCTTCCATTTTGGAACTTCATCGGGATTCGAACTGTGATTTACTTAGGACCTTTTATTGATAAGACTTACATTTAATAATTCTAGGATTAATTTTGGATTAGATTTATAAACTGTAAGTGCATTTTCTTATTTTTACCTTGTTTTCTAGAGAAATAAATTATTTTATTAAATTTTACAAAGCTTGCTGGCTTCACTCATTTCTTTGTCACTTTTGTACGAGCCTAGACGCGTAACAAAGAAAATTGGGGTCTCGTCCCGGATATACGAATTTTGGCTAAAATAGTTCAAAAAATTGTTTTTTAAATTTAAATTCCCCTATTTTTCAGAATTTTTTAAATCCCAAGTACTATTTCACATTTTGTTTGAAATCTTTAGTGAAATCAACAGGATCTTTCACAATGTCATCAAAAGTGGAGATCGTTCTTTCAAATCCTACTCAGGAGCAGTTGTATTGTTTGAAAAAAAAGATGAATTGCTTGAACTTGCCAGAAAATTTGATCTTTCTGAGGCAAAAACGTCTTTAACGAAGCAAGAAATAAAAAACATTTTGATCCAATATTTGGTAGGAAAGAATGTTTTGGATAAAAGTCTTTTGGTTTCGATCAGTAAGTTTGTATCAGACTCTTACATAAAAGTAAAGGAATTAAAATTAAAATACATGATGGAATTAGAGTTATGGAAGCTGGAAATTCAGAAAGATAAAGAAGAAAATCAAATGCAGTTGCAATTGGAGAAAGAGAAAGAACAAATCCATTTACAGAAAGAAGAACAACAAATGCAGTTTCAATTTGAGAAAGAGGAGAGGGAGACAGGAGAGAGATAGAAAGATAAACAAATGCAGTTACAATTTGAGAGAGAGAGAGAGAGAGAGGGAGAGAGAGAGAGACAGACAGACACAGATGCAAATGCAAAGAGAGAAGGATGAAAGGGGATTTGAAGATTAAGTTAAAAGAAATAGAGCTGGCAAGTGAAAGGCACATTCCCACTTTACATACAAAATCAAGTTTTGATATTACAAAGAATTGTAGGCTAGTACCCCCTTTTAGCGAAAAAGAAGTAGACAAATATTTTCCTTATTTTGGAAAAGTTGCTGAAAATTTGAAATGGTCAAGGGAGCATTGGACTCAATTATTACAGTGTGTACTTTTTGGCAAAGCCCGAAATATCTATGCATCCCTGTCAGTACAGCAAAGTTCGGACTATGATTTGGTTAAGGAATGCTACTTAAAGGGTTAAGAGTTAATTTCTTAGGACTATAGGCAAAAATTCAGGAACTATAAAAAAGAAGCTGGACAAACTCATGTCGAATTTGCAAGAGAAAAAGAGCAGTTATTTGATAGATGGTGCTTAGCCAAGAAAGTTGATCAAGATTATGAAAGTCTCAGACAACTTGCATTACTTGAAGAGTTCAAGAACTGTGTCTCTAGTGACATTAAGGCTTATCTTGAAGAGCGTAAGATCGAAACCTTGGAAAATGCTGCTCTTGCTGTTGACGAGTATTTCGTAGCTCATAAAGTTCCTGTTGTAGGCAAGTCTTTCACTCAGCAGTCTACTGCTTAAAATGTATTTCAGCCTAATATGAACCCATCTAAAACTCAATCTGGCACAACTTCTACAAATCAAGCTTCTGATAAAGCTTGATTCAAAATCCTTGTCTCTTCCTACGTGTACCTATTGCAAGAAGAAAGGACACATTATTTCTGATTGCTTCAAATTGAAACATAAGTGTCAGAATCAAGACAGACCTATCCCGAATGCTCTTATTTCTAAGAGGTCAAGGTCATGGTCATGTATTGAAAGCAATACAATAAACCCCAGTCTGATTTTATTATGGAGAATTATGAACCATTCGTGCCGAATGGTTCTATATCGCTCTTGGGTGATTTGGCCAGTCCTATCCCTATTAAAATTTTATGGGACACAGGAGCATCTCAGAGTCTTTTATTATCACGTACATCGCCTTTTTCTGAGAAGCCTTCTTCTAATAAGAGTGCGGCTTTGTTAATGTTCTTCTCCATTCTGTAAATGTGTCATCAGACTTAGTTTCTGGACCTGTCATAGTCGGAATAGTGTCTACTTTACCCATTAAGGCATTCATTTATTACTAGGCAACGACCTAGCTGGAGATAAGGTTGTGGGTAATCCACTTGTAACTGACAAGCCTTCTTTGGATCAGAAAGTTGATCCTATTGAAAAAGAATTATTTGATTTATATCCAGATTGTGCAGTTACTAGAGCAATGGCAAAGAAAGCTATTGAGACTGATATTGATAAGGAAAATGTTCCTTAAGCTGACACATGTATTGGTCAGGCTTTTGATGAGGTCACATGTACTCCTTGTTTGGATCAATCAAAAGGTATTGATCACAATGATCTTCTTTTAACTACTCATTCTCTTTTTTCTAATCAGGGTGACAAGCGACAATCACTTGTCGTCGAACAGGAAAAATATCCTGAGATTTCCTGTTTGTTTCAAATGGCCATTAGCGAAACTGAAGCCACTGAAGTACCTGTCTGGTATTTCTTTAAAAATGGAATTCTTATGAGAAAATGCAGACCTCCCGAGGTACCTGCTGGTGTCGTGTGGTCACTGATCTATTAAATTGTAGTTCCAAAATCTTACAGACAGGAAATACTTATTCTTGCCCATGAAATTCCTCTGGCTGGTCATTTAGGGATTAATAAGACTTACCACAACATACTGACTCACTTTGATTGGTCGAAAATCATATGTGCTGTTTGTAAATACTGAAGATCTTGTCATACTTGTCAAATGGTAGGAAAATCCAATCGGTAGATACCGAAGGCTCATCTGCAATCTACTCCTGCATCTGACGAACCACTTAGCAGAATAATGGTAGATTGTGTTGGTCCATTACCTAAAACCAAATCAGGCAACCATCTCTTGTTGACCATTATGTGTGCGTCAACAAGATTCCCAGAGGTAATTCCTTTGAGGAATATAAAAACTAAAACAATAGTAAAAGCTTTGATAATTTTTTTTTTATACTCAATTTGGTTTTCCTAAATCTGTCCAATCTGATCAAGGGTCAAATTTTATGTCTGGAATTTTCCAGCTAGATGTGCTTGAATTTGGCATCCAGCAATTCAAGTCAAAAGTAAAATTTTGGTTTCACAGAACTTGAATGCAGAGAACTTTTGAGTTTGATGATTGAGTTTTTTCTCTCTTGCTCATTCTTCAAAATGTTCTTCAAATTAGGTATTACGGCCCTTACAAAGTTAAGGAGAGAATGAATGAGTTAAATTATAATAGTAGTACTCTGATCTAAAAATTAATGAAGTACCAGTATATTGAGAGAGATAGCCAGGTAAATCATGCAATAAATGTAGTTGTTCCTGTCCCACTCACCGAGGACTTAAGTGAAAAACTTATATCGGACTTTACTGATTTTGGAGTGACAAATCATCGGAATTCGGATATTATGAATAACGTGGACCAGAAACTTTTACATTTGCAACAAGAAAGGAATGAACTTAAACAGTTATTATTTGAATATGACCACTTATTTCCAGATGTTCTTAAGAGGACAATCAAACTTTTTCATGGGGTTGAAATTGTGAATTCCAAACCTGTGAAACAACACTCATACAGGTTGAATCCTCTCAAACACGAATCCTTGAAAAAAGAAATTCAGTATTTGATGGAGAATGATTTCATATAGCACAGTAAAAGTGATTGGAGTTCACCATGTACACTTTTTCCGAAACCAGATAAAACTTTCCGTATGTGCACTGATTATAGCAAGGTGAACAGTGTGTCTAAAACAGATTAATTTTCATTACCAAGAATCGATGCCTGCATTGATAAAATTGGAAATACCAAGTACGTCACCAAATTTGACCTTCTGAAAGGATTTTGGCAAATTCCACTTACGGAAAGGGCAAATGAAATTTCGGCATTTGTCACTCCAGATAGACTTTATCAATATAAAGTGATTCCGTTTGGGATGAATGGTTTGCCAAGTACCTTTCAACGTTCGATGAATATGATTACCTCTGGTCTAGATAATTGTGATACTTACATAGATGATATCATCATCTACAACGACACCTGGAAAGAACATCTAGCAATAATTCAGAAATTCTTTGACATACTCACTGATACAAGTTAGACAATCAATTTATCCAAAAGTGAGTTCTGCCGTGCTTGTGTAACATTCTAGGACATATTGTGGGACATGGTCAAGTTAAACCTATAAATGCTAAGGTCAAGGCTATCTCTGAATTCCCTGTGCCTGTCAGTAAAAAGCAACTGATGCGATTTTTAGGTATGGCCGGGTACTATCGGAAATTTTGTTCCAATTTTCCTAATATTGCAGAATCCCTGACAAAATTATTGAGCGAGAAAAATAAGTTTCTTTGGACTGAAAAATGTCAGGAGGCTTTTGATAAGTTAAAGGCCTTACTTAAAAGTGCACCAGTTCTTACTGCTCCAAATTTCAGTCAATCATTTAAACGGTCTGTTGATGCAATTGATGATGGGGTTGGAAGAGTATTGATTCAAGAAGATAAAAATGATGTTGATCATCCAGTGTGCTATTTTCTAAGACATTAAATAAGCAACAAAGAAATTACTCAACAATCGAGAAGGAATGTTTGGCTCTGATATTTGCGTTACAGCATTTTGATGTTTACATAAGTTAAGCTCCTTACTTTCATCGACTAGATGATAAACAAAAAAACCCCAGAGATTATTATGGTGGAGTTTGCTATTACAGGAATATAATATTGACATCAAAAGCCACATCAAGGGAAAAGACAATTTAATAGCAGATGCACTTTCCCGTGTATAGAAATATTATTTCATGTACACTTTGTATAATTCACAAGAGTTCTTCTTATGTAATTTTTTTTACCTCATGTATAATGAACATATGGTAAAAAGAAAGCTTTATTAAATAAATCTTTCTTTTTCTTTATGGGGGGAAGTGTTATGTATATGTAATTTAATTACTTGTTTGTTAGATTAAAATTTTTTTGTTTTTGTTTTATTTCATTACATGTTATTGTAATGATAACGTTATTCACTGGATTTGACTTTTTTCAAGAAAATTCAGTTCAGTTCTGTTAAACCTGATAAACAAGCATTAGTAGAAACGTTGCATCTTTTGGTGACCTAGATTCAGAGCCAGTTTCAGCTTTGGAGTAAACAACTTTGTTTTATTATTGAATCTTGTAGTAAGATCGTTCAGTAGAATCAAATTCGTCCATAGCATACGTGATAGTCGGCATGTAATGTTTCTACGTCGATTGAAAGAAAGTGATCACGTGACCCTATACGGGTATTATAGTGATTTTGGCCAGTCTTGCTTGAAACCTTTGGAGCTCAAAGGTGTTTTTGTTGTGACCAGTTTGAGTTGAATTTTTATTTTAATTCAATTTAAAGTAATTTATTTTCCCTGGAAATTACTAGTGCTCATCCGAATTCTTGGACAAAGACATTTATTGGAAATTATTCGGAATTCCAAACTGGAATAGTATTCTTGGTGATTCAACAAGGAACTGTTGACACATCAAGATAAAGTAGGTTATTGAAGACGTCATCGCCTTCCATTTTGGAACTTCATCGGGATTCGAACTGTGATTCACTTAGGACTTTTTATTGATAAGACTTACATTTATTAATTCTAGGATTAATTTTGGATTAGATTCATAAACTGTAAGTGCATTTTCTTATTTTTATCTTGTTTTCTATGGAAATAAATTATTTTGCTAAATTTTACAAAGTTTGTTGGCTTCACTCTTTTGTTTGTTACTTTTGTACGAGCCTAGACACGTAACACATATTTTTCTGATAGAAACTGTCTATTGTTTGAAACACATAATATATCTAGCAATGACATGGAAACATTGGGAAATAAAATAAATTGATTCTTGTATAAACGAAACATGTACTCACTGTCATAATATCAACGAGAATATTGCTTTTTTTCCTAGCATTAATCAGCTTCTAGCAGTTACATTGTCCACTTCATACTGTAGTGTTAATAGCATGCAACAAGCTAGTACTAAACCTAAGAACAAAATATTGCATTATATGTGCAGCTGTGATTATAACTCAAATTATTCACAGAATAATGAATGAAATTGAAACAATATAATATTGTTGTTGCAAGTTAATTTAATTTGATCATTTCCTCAAATAAAACAATGTATCAAGAAACATTGAGCCATTTATATTAAGAAACATTTCTAAATCATTTTAGACGTCATTAAAATATCTTTTAAATAATAAATAGAAAAATCTTTTTAAAATGGGTTCAAAAAATTATAAACAAGAAGGCAATCCGGAGTGGGAAAATTAAACATATTTTTAAAAATCAACTAGCAAAATAAAATTGTTTACAAACGAAACAACGCCATATTCTGTCATTTCCATTCTACTCGTCCATACAAATTGTTATGTATTTAATGCTGTTCTTTCGCATACAAATATCAAGGATTTATCACTGCAATCGCTAGCACCTATATGTTCCCAAATTACGCGCACAGAATTATGCACGGTTTGCAATGTGTAAGGTTCGAAAGGGTTGCATAATTAAGAGCGATATTTGGAAACTGATCCAGGAAAACAGATTCGGAATTGAAGATGGAATACGAATATTAGGAAAATGACATGGAAATTTAAACTGAAGATACTATTGGGTTGTGATAGAGAAATAATAATATGCGTCTTAAGTGCAATGCCATTTTATTTTAATGGGTGTGTCCGAAGTTGGATTTAGCACATTTTTATTGGTACATTTTAGACAGAAAACATGTTATCGACTAGGTCATAAATTTCCAATCAATACTTAACCCCCTTTCAAACTATTTTAAAATCCTTTATTGTATTTACCAGTGAGTGGAGAGCTCTTGAGGTTTGTTTGAATTAAAGTGCATTGTTGAAAATAATATGGTTGCCCATATTCTTAGCAATACATTTATTGTCGACCACCTAATGTGTACATGGTAAATTTTTCATTGCACAAACCCAAAATCCAATATCATATTTTGAAACAGAAATATAGTCCCTAGATATATATCTGTTCTGTACATGCTTGACGGTATCAGTTGGAAGAACGTTCTTCATGGCTAAAAAATATAGCCACTGTTATCTAAATTGCAAATACTAAGACCTTTTAGTTGTGCAATGCACATTGTTTAGTTAGGTCATTTGTCAATTATATAAGTCTTTTCTTTGTCTTCTTGTTCATTTATCGCTTTGCTGCTAATTGCGGTCACTCTCTCCTGCAATACAACAGAAAATGAAAGCATGGATGAGAGACGATGGGAAGTACAGAATACATTCTTGTATTCAAAAGGAACAAAACAATAAATAAATATCACGGAATATTATTAACTGAATTAAGTAATGTTTTAAATCCAAAAATATCAGAGCACAGTTCACGTTCATATGATGTTTGTTCTTGTCTATTTCAAGTAGTAGTTTTTTTAACATGTCTAGTTTAGCACACCTATGCACTATTTAATATTTAGTACAGGAATGCTTGAATATAAATATTTACCAGAGATAAATTAAAGTCTACTATGTATCCTAATTACACAAGGTAAATAAATGCTGCAGAAGTGTCTTCTAATTGAAGGTTTGCGCTGGTGTGAAATTTCAACTGGATATGATTTATAACAAGCATATAAAGAAATAGATTTTCAATATATATATATATATATATATATATATATATATATATATATATATATATATATATATATATATATATATATATTTCCGAAGTAAATATAAAAATAAATTTCAATTGTGCTCTTTTTGTTCATATGGTTTCAGTAAGAATCTACGTTCCTTATCTTTTTTTGTCTATTTTAGACCAAGTTATCCTCTATAGTATATATCATTTCGTGTTATGTCTTCTATTTTTCTTAAATCCCCATCAACATCCGTTTTCTTTGTCAGCTTTTGTTGCATAGCTCCTCCAGTAATTGCCTACTCAGCTTTGAGATGAATATATCATCCAATATTTTGCACATATCATGGTTAGTTACAGAATACAGTTATGTACGTTTCCAGAATATCACGAATGAAAAAAGAACAGACATTGAATAATTTAAAATTGTATGTATGAAATAGCCAAATTGTCCAGGTAAACCACTAAATTTAAATAAACGTTTTTTCACCTGATGAAGCTATGCATACAAAAAGCAAACAGGTGTACACCTAGTAGGGAGATTATATTCGTCATCAAATCACTTTACTGTGTAACCAGCAACGTTGAGATATCAGTGTGGTTCAGTCAAACTTATAAATATTAATATTTGCTAAATCCGGCGTAGGCTTGTTAAAAACTGAAAGAGAGTATCTTATTATTATTATTATTACTATTATTATTATTAAGGGAACGCGCTAAAGACAATGAAAATGACGGTCATGCAACAAGCACAGCGATGGTGGTGATAATTAAAGCAATAGCATATGTGTCTATCGATAATTGCTAATCAAAGTTTAGGTCAACATGGATTTCGTGCCGGAGTGAGTAAATTATAGAGCCAGGATGATTATCATCCTGTGCCTGTAGATCGGACAGCTTTGGATGAAACTATATATAAGGATTTACTTACAAGCTCTCAAACTGAGTCCATAGGTTATTAAATTAGAGCATTATTAAAATGAGAATGGCGTGTTGTCGAAACGAAATATGTAATGAGCTTACTTAGGGGTTCTATTGTTGGTGGGTTTTTTTTTGTTGCTTTAATGACTGAAATGAGGTTATTAAAATACTGCAGAAAATACATTTGGAAATACTGTTCAATGCTTGTGAAGTTGCATAAATAAGCTATGAGGCAGGGTTACTGCTGACTACACTTATAAAGAAGATTGTCCGATATTCCCATAGTTAAGCATAGCTGACATTTCAGACTGTTTCTGTGCAAGGTTGTCATATCTCTAACACCACTTGCATAGTTATAACTTATAGATGAGGATATGGTTGGTAGGGAGGTATGTGCTTAATACGTTTGAGTTATTCTTTGACTAAATCGTCAAAATAGAACCATGCCTTAAACTTAAAGCCAACATAAGGCATTTGCAAAATGGTCCATATGGGCCTCTTTCTATTTTCTAGTATTTTGTTTGTGAGGAGTAGAAGGAAGTGTTTAGAATATTTTTGTTTTATGTATCATATCAAATATGCATTAAATCTTTATGACGATTAGATTGCGTTATAAGATTGGTGTGAATGTGTTGTTTCTCTCTACAGGGGCCAGTGTATCGCATATTACATAAATTTTTCTTTCAACAGAGCACTATGAGAACGCGATGTCATCTCCATCAGCCGACCAGATGTATTGTTTGGGTAACTGAGCGTACCAATATTATGTAGTGAACTGCGAATATGGCGAAGGGACGCAGTGTAAAGACTACTATACAACTCTTGGTTAAATGATTATCTGTCTAATTTTTAATATTTTTGTCTTATTGCTGCAAGATTGATACGTTCTGTTTGAGAAACGATCGGTACAACAATACCTGAATGATAGGTATTCATTCCTATCACTACTGCTGATTGATATCAATGACTTTTAATCATTTCCGTTTTGCTTATCGCAGTATCGAAGATATGATGGTGACCCTATAAGGTGTTCGTATAATTGACATTAAGTTGGTTACTTACTCCTTATTCCTTAATCCCGATTGAATTAAGGAATAAGTAACCAGTTATTTATTCCCGATTCAACTATTTCTACATACATTTGGTTACTTATTCCTTATTATCATCCAGCTGGCTATTCATTCTTTATTCACAGTTCAATAAGTAATTGGTTATAAATTACTTGTTGAAGATTAAAACCTTTTCAGGGCATGTATTAGTGTTGTTCGTACCCAGTTAGAGAAATAAGAGTGTTCTTTGGTGCCAGTTACATTAAGCTGACTAGAGACAAATCACGGACTAAGTGTAGGAAGGGGTTAGGATATTGGTGGGTATACGTAATTAGCAATTTGAGATAGGATTAATTAGTTGTGTTAGGTGTTTGGGTCGTGTCCTGCTGTGCATTGCGCGAACTATTAGTATTCAGATTCGAAAAGCTTACTAATGACTCAAGTAAACGTGAAATCACAAAAAACATACAAGTGTGAAATTGGAGATTTCTCTTTTGTGGTCATAATTTTCTTAGAGAAGAATTACTTTCAAGTATCTACGGCTTTAGGATGCCTTCAGTTGACATCGACTGTTGTCTTGAAGTCCTTGGAAATGGTAAATAATCATACAGGTAGGAATATGAAACACGTTCAGTATAGATCAAATCTATCAATACTTAGTACGAATTAAACCGTACCTAAACGATGTTGATTGCAACGTCTGACGGACAGTTTCAGTTCAGGAATCTGTTCCAACAGAAGCAAAAGTCATTAAAAAAAATTCGTTTAACCGATTTCCGGAGATTGGGGCTACAAAAATGAAAGGAGCGAGAGTACAACGCATGCCGCAAGAAGATTATATAATACTTATGCAGGTGGGCCAATACGTCTCCTCTTTAAAGAGTTTTGACATGGACTTTTCTCTGACATTTTATCTCTAGGGGATAGTGTCGAGCCACGAAAGAAGTCCTGACGAATCTCATCGAGAGGAATCAGCGAAAAAAGATGAAACCTACGAGTACCGGGTATGAGAAAGACGCACAATTTGGATCGATGGAAAAGATTGTAATTATTGAATCCCTAACTAGAAGATATTGATTTCATCGTGTCTTGGACAATATTTAGTTAGGGATCTCTTCCACCTGTAGGAAATGCTGAAAGCAAATTCGTAGACCCAATTTCTTAGAATCCAGAGAATAATATATTGTAATAAATTTGGAGTATGCGCATTTGATTATAGCGCTCCGTTTTAAGAAATTCTTAGATTTGTGTGATTACTTGTTTGATTATTCGAATTTGGTGCAATGGAAATATTCCTTAGCCTGAAATAATTAGCCAGTTACTAGGAGCAAACGTCACGGAGTGAAGTGTTAGTGAGTTTCCATGATGCCATGGTTCACTTGTAGTGAATTTAGGTCAAAACCGCATGAAGTGTCCCTGAATACTATAGTCCCTATTAAAAGCTAGTGGTGTACATTGGTGGTGTTACTGCAGTTGCAGTATTTACGGTGGGAAACCGGTAAATTACACAATGGAATAAACAAGAAGGGACTCTGCAGATACCGTTTATGTCGCCATGGTGGCAAATGTGATGCAGTTGTACTGGCGTAATGTGCCTTGAAACCATTGATTGACTGGCCTATGGTGGCGTAGTTAAAATAGTTCCCTGTATTAAGGGATAGTTATCGAGTTTCAACGGCGTGAACTGTTGACGGTAAGGAAAATTGATGAAGAGAAACTATGCAGATGTGCGGTTGATACATATTTGGCAAGTTGGGAGATATGTGGTCTTGCATTGATTAGAGTAATAGTTATGTATGGAATGGACACGTCGGGCTTTCTAATTTACAACTGAAATTGTATAGAAGTCTTTGGAAATTTGGGGTAAACTTATGACTTCTAGCGGGAATCGCGCCAGGGTTTGACACCGCTCGGTCAAGCAATGACCCCTGGCTTGTAACAAGAAAATTTCTGGTGGCTAGACGTTTGGGATATTTGAATAGTTCTGTCATAGTGTTGTAAGTGATTTGGTTTTATTATATTTAATACAGACTATTCCTTCGCAGTTTGAAATGAAAGACGTGTCCTATAAAACCATCATAGGAACAATACAAGCCGTCTCCAGACAACGGAACAGTTCCTTCTCAATTACTCTGTTGTACAATTTACCAGTCACCCATCACGAATACAGCACATGGACTCACATAATCCTTCCATACAGTTAGGTTTTAATAGGGACTACATAACACTGACCTGAACTCACTATAAAGTTAAACCTTGCCATGGAATCTCAACAACACTGCAATCTGTGATGTTTGTCCCTAGCAATTGGCTAATTAGTTGGGCTTATGACACCGACTTGCCAAAATCAAACAAGTGATCACTAAAATCTATGAAACCCTTAAAATAGAGAGCTATATGCAAATGGCGGGCACTCCAAATTTATTACAATATCAAAGATGGGTCTATGTAAAAACTGTATTAAGAGGGGACTTATTAGCCCAAACATAAACGTAATATAAAGTCTTACGTCATGTGTTATGCTCTACTAACTTTACCTAGCCGAGAATGTGTCGAAATTGGCTTGACGTGTTTTCTTCCACTTTTTCCAGCTCTTATTTAGATAATATCCAAGAGGCGTTGGAATCAAAATCCTCTTAGTAGAGGTTAAATTAGTGCAAATTTTGATACAATCTATCAACATTTTAGTGTTGTTCATACCCGGTACCCATCGTTGCTTCTTATCGACGATATTCGTCAGGACTTCCTTAATGAGTGGACTCTAACGCACAGAGATAAAATATCAGAGAAGGTCCTTTGTCAGAGGAAACATAGCAATCCAACTATATACGTAAGGTATAATCTTCTGATCGCATGTGTTGTGCCCGACCTCTTTCATCCAACCGCGAATTCGTCAAAATCGTTACGACAAATTTTCTTCTAAAGTTTCCTACTGTTGTGATCGGTCACTCTTTGCAGACTTTCAAACAGGGCTTGAAAACAAGGCGACGACAGGACACCCAGTTGACGACTCTGCGACTCGCTGATGACTCAGTCGGCGACTCTACGACTCATTCTGCGACCCAGTCGACGACTCTGCGACACAGTCAGCAACACAGTCGAAGATTCTGCTACTCACTCGAGACCCAGTCGGCGACTCGGTGACCAAGTCAGCGACTCAGCGACGCAGTCAGCGACACAGACAGTGACTCAACAACCCAGTCGAGGACTCCACGACCCAGTCGGCGCTCTGAAACCAAGTTAGCTACCCCGTCGGCGACCTGGAAATCAAGACGACGATCCAGTCGACGATCCAGCTGACACCCGGTCGGCGACTCAGCGACCCAGAGACTCAGTCGGTGACAAGAATCCAGAAATAAGACGATATTCCGCTGGGGTTCAAATCTGTCGCACTCTGGAGCACCAGTCCTCAGAGAGATCCAGTCAGTCGCAGAGTCGTCAACTGGGTGTCCTGTCGTCGCCGGGTCGTCGACTGGGTCTCAGAGACGCTGGCTGTGTCGCAGAATCGCCGACTGGGTCGCAGATTTGGTCGCATAGGCGCCGACTGTGCCACAGAGTCGCCCACTATGTCGATGACTATGTCGCAGAGTCACTGACAGGTTCTCCAGCTTGGTGGCAAAGTCGCCGACTGGGTTTAAAGGCTTGGTCGCAGAGTCGACGATTGTGTCGTTGACGTGGTCGCAGAGTCGCCGACTGTGTAGCTGACTGTGTCGCCGGCACGGTCGTGCTCGCGCGTCGTTACTCGATCAAGAGCGACACACAGAGAGACGAAGAGTGCGAAATGATGAGACAAGAGATATCATCAGTTAATATATGTACTGTCGTAAGATTTCCGCGTTTCTTGGACGAGCTTTGTAGCGCCTTTATTCTGGTGGACGAAAGTCCTTGTCCATAGTCTTCTTAAATTCACCAGCCTGGCCCTTCCTGTTCGGAGAACTACGACCAAATGTGCTTCCTCCGGCGGGTAGTTATACTGTTTTACTTGCAAGGGGGCGTCTTTACACAATACCGCTTCATAACACACCACCATCTCAGCAACAGTTGGCACGCACATATATACCCAGACGGAATCACGTTACCCAAACTAAGACGCTAGAGTGCACTACAAAGCTCATTAACATTTAAAATTAAACATAAATGTTAACGAAACTAAAATTAGCTTATATGAGACGAAAATTACTCTTTAAGGAGGGTACGTAATATCCCAACTTTACACGTAAGATATAATATCCTTACGGCATGTGTTATACCCAACTTCTTTATATAGCCGAGAAATCTCGAAATTGGCTCGACGAATTTTCTTTAAACTTTTCCTCCTGTTGGAAACGATACCGTGTTAGATATCACCGAAGAAACGTTGAAATCAAAATCCGCTTAGAAGATTTTCAGATAGTAAAAGTATTTATCCAATCGATCCACATTGTGCATGTGTTTTCATACCCAGTAACCATAGGGAACTCCCAATTTCGCTGATTCTTGTCAAAATTCGTCAAGACTTCCTTCGTGGGTCGCCTCTCCCCAACAGAGATAAAATCTCAAGGAAGGGTCCATTTCAAAACTCTTTAAAGATGGAATATAATGTCCCAAGGAAGGGTCCATTTCAAAACTCTTTAAAGAGAGAACATAGTGTCCCAACTGTACACGTAAGATATAATCTTCTTACGGCATGCAGTGTACCTTAACCCGTTATACAGCCAAACGTTTTTCGAAATCGGCTTGACTAATTTTCTTTAACATTTTCCTACTGTTGGAACAAACACAAATCTAGATACCGCCGACGAAGCGTTTAAAACAAAATCATCTAAGTAGTTGTCAAATTAAAAATGATTGATCCAATCGATCCATATTGTGCATGTTTTTTCATACCAGTACTCATAGGGTACCCTTTATTTTCCCTGATATTTTTAGACGAAATTCGTCAGAACGGCCTTCGCGAGTCGATTCTATCCCCTAGAGATAAAATGTCAAAGAAGGATCCATTTCAAAACTCTTTCAAGAGGGTATGTAATGTCTCAACTGTATAGGTAAGATATACATTACGGCATGCAGTGTACCCAAACTCCTTGATCTAGTCTAAAATTTCTCGAAATAGGCTCGATGAATTTTCTTTAAAATTTTCCTACCGTTGGAACATATACAAATCTAGATACCGCCGACAAGGTGTTGGAATCAAAATCATCTGAATACGTGTCATATTAGAAAATATATTGATCTACTCGATCCTAATTGTGCGTGTTTTTCATACCCGGTACCCATAAGGTGCCCCTTCGCGGGTTGATTCTATCCCTTGACATAAATTCTCAAAGAAAGGTCCATGTCAAAACTCTTTTAAGACGGGACGTAATAGCCATGGGTGTACGCAAGATATAATCTCCGTACAACATGTGTTGTACTCAAACCCCTATATATACAGCAGCGAGTTTCTCCAAATTGGCTAGACGAATTTTCTTCAAACTTCTTCACTGCTGGAACAGAGCCCTAGCTAGATACTTACCAGAAGGCGTTTAAATCAAAACCCTCTACGTCTGCGTTGAATTAGTACAAATTATAATTTATTATTGCTCAAATCGATCTATATTATGGGTGTATTTCATACCCGGTACCCTTAGGATGTCCCTTATTTGGATGATTCCTCTCCTTGACATTCGTCAGGACTTGCTTCCTAGATCCAGTAGAGATGAAATGTCATTGAAGAGTCCATGTCGAAACTTTTTAAGGAGGGGAGGTAATGTTCCAACACTATACATAACATGTAATCTTCTTACGGCATGTGTTCGACCCGAACCCCTTTATCTAGCCACGAATTTCTCGAAATCGGCTAGACGAATATTTTTTAAAATTTTCCTATTCCTAGGACGGCTCCCTCATTAGATACTGTCCAAGAGATGTCGAAACCAGTCTTATGATCAGGAGTACAATTAGTACAAATGATTGATCTATTAACATTTTCATATTGTTCATACCCGACACCCATAGTGCTCCCTTATTTCGCTGTTTTCTCTCGACACAATGTCAGGACGTACTTCTTTGGTGGACTTTATACCCTAGGGTTAAAATATCAAAGAAGGGTCCATGTAAAAACTGAATATAGAGGGGACGTAATGGCTGAATTGGAAACGTAAGATATAATCTTACAGCATGTGTAGAGTTCTAATTGCTTTATCTAGTCGCGATTTTCTAGAAATAGGCTCGAAAATGTTTCTTCTAATGTTTCCTACTGTCAAAGCCGATCACTACTTTCGTAATGTCCAAGAGACGTTGAAATCTAAATCCGCTAAGTAGGAGTACAATTAGTACAACCTATTGATACAATCTATTAACATTTGCTTGTTGTGCATACCCTGTACCCACATGGCACACCTTATTTCGCTGTCTACTGTCGACAAATTTCGACTGGACTTCCTTCATGGGTGGAATCTATACACTGGAGATACAAAATCAAAGAACGTTTTATGTAAAAAATCTAAAATGGGTGGACGCATTGGCCAAAATGTAAACGTAAGGTATAATATTCTTACGGCATGTAATGAACCAGATCTCCTTCACCAAGCCACTGATATCTCGAAATCGGCTCGAGGAATCTCTATGAAAGTTTTCATAATGCAAGGACGGGTACCTATTTAGATACTGTCCAAGAGACGCTGAAATAAAAATCCTCTAAGTATGAGTACAATTAGTACAAATTATTAAAACAATCTATCAACATGTTCGTGTTGTTCATACTAGGCGCTCATTGGGTGCCCCTTATATCGCTGTTTCTTGTCGATGAAATTCGTCAGGACCTCCTTCTTTGGTGGACTTAATCCTCTAGAGACAACATATCACTCGAACTCCTGTCTCTAGCCACGAAATCTCGAAATCGTCTCGAAGACTTTTCTTCAAACATTTCCTACTGTTAGACCGGGTCCCGATTTAAATACTGTACAAGAGACGTTGAAATCAAAATCCTCTAAAGTGGAGTACAGTTACTAGACTATTGATACAATCAAGTAACTTTTGCATTTTTTCATACCCGGTTGGAAAGCCTTTCTCCTCCTTATATCGCTGACTCCTCTCGACAAAATTCCTCAGGACTTCTTTCGTAGATGTACTCTATCCCCTATAGATAGAATATTATAGTAGGGTCCATGTCAAAACTCTAAAGAGGGGACGTAATGGCCCAACTGTGTTCATAAGATATAATCTTCTTACGGTATGTGTTGTTCTCGACCTCCTTCATCTAGCCGAGAATTTCTGGAAATGGGCTCAACGACTTTCTCCACGTTTTTCGTACTGAAAGAACGGGTCCCTAACTAGATAATGTCAAAGAGGCATTGAAATCAGAATCCTCTAAGTAGAAATTCAATTAGTATATTAAGATTTGAGGTTTTGTTCATACCCAGTACCCATAGGACCCCGTTATTTCCATGTTTCCTCTCAGGAGCAGTTGAAATCAAAATTCTCTAAGTTGGAATACAATTAGTAAAAACTATAGATACCATCTATTAATCTTTGCGTGTTTTTATGTTCGGGACACATAAGGCGTCATTTATTTCGCTGTTTTCTCTCGATGAAATTCGTCAAAATATCCTTCGTAGGTGGACTCTATCCCTTACAGATAGAATATCAAAGAAGTACGAAGAGGTGACGTATTGGCCCAATAGTAAACTAAGATATAATCTTAAGGCATGTGTTGTGCTCGACTTCTTTAATCTAGCCGCTAATTTCTCGAAATAGGCTCACCAAATTTTCTTCAAAACTTTCCAACTATTAGAACAGGTCGTTAATTTGATACTGTCCAAGAGACGTTGAAATCAAATCCATCTAAGTTGGAGTATAATCAGTACAAACTAGAGATACAATCGATTAACATTTGTGTGTTTTTTATACCCGGTACTTACCGTTCGCCGCTTATTTCGTTCCTATCTCTTGATGAATTCGTCAGGACTCCCTTCGTGGATGGACTATATCCTCTAGAGATCAAATATTAAAGAAAGGTCCATGTCAAAACTCTTAAGAGGGGACGTAATGACCCAACAATATATGTATGATCTCATCTTCTGACGGCAAGCGTTGTACTCGACTTGCCCTATCCAGCCGAAAATTTCTCAAAATCGGCTCCACGAATTTTCTTCAAACTTTTCCTACTGTTGGAACGGGTTCCCGTTTAAATACCAACCAAGAGACGTTGAAATCAAAATCATCTAAGTTGGAGTATCTTAGTACAAACCAGTTATACAATCTATTAACATTTGCGTGTATTTCATACACGGGACATATAGGGCGCCCCTTATTGCGCTCTCCCCTCTCAACGAAATACATCAGGACTTCCGTCGTTGGTGGTCGCTATCCCCTAGAAGTAAAATATCAAAGAAGGGTCCATATCAAAACTCAATGAAAAGGTGATGTAATGGCCCAAATGTAAACGTAAGAAATAATCTTACAGCATGTGTTCTGCTCGACTTCATTAATCTAGCCGGAAGTTTCTCGAAATTGGCTCCACGAATTTTCTTCAGACCTTGATTACTGTTAGAACGGGTCCCTAATTAGATACTGTCTGAGAGACGTTGAAATAAAACTCCTCTAAGTTGGAGAACAATCAGTACAAACTAGTGATACAATCTATTAACATTTGCATGGTTTTATTTCCGATACCCATCGGACACCCTTTATTTGGTCGTTTCTTCTTGACGAAATTCGTCAGGACCTCCATCATGGATGAATCTATCCCCTAGAGATAAAACATTAAAAACTGTTCCATGTCAAAACTCTTAAGATGGGATATAATGATCCAATTGATTAGGTATGATGTCATCTTCTGACGGCATGTGTTGTACTCAACCATTTTTCTCCACTTGCGAATTTCTCGAAAGTGGCTTGAAGAAGTTTCTTTACACCTTTCGTACAGTAAGAACGGGTCCCTATTTAGATACTGTCCATGAGACGTTGAAATATTTCGCTGTTTCCTTTCGACGATATTTATCAGGACTTCTTTTGTGGGTGGTCTTTATCCCCGAGATATAAAATATCAAAGAAGTGTCTATGTCAAAACTCAATGAAAAGGTGACGTAATGGCCCAAATGTAACGCAAGATATAATCTTACGGCATGTGTTGTACTCGATCTCCTTTATCTAGTCGCAAATTTCTCGAATTTAGCTCGACCAATTTTTTTCTGAATTTTCATGCTGTTAGAACGGGTCCCTAGCTAGATAATGTCCAAGAGGCGTTTAAATCAAATCCTCTAAGTGGAGGTTCCATACAAATTATTGATACAATCTATGAATAGCTGAGTGTTTTTCATACCCGGTACCCGTCGGACACCTCTTATTTCGCTCTTACCACTCAAGGAAATTCGTCAGGACTTTATTTGTGGAAGCACTCTATCCCCTAGAAATAAAACATTAAAGAAGGGTAATGGCCCAACTGTACAACGATATATGCTGTACTCGACCTCCTTTCTCCAGCAGCGAATTTCTCAAAATCGGCTCGGCAAATTTTCTGCAAACTTTTCCTGCTGTTAGAACGGGGCCCTATTTGATACTATATGAGAGGCGTTGAAATCAGAATTCTCTAAGTAAGGGGTCAAATAGTACAAACTATTGGTACAATCTGCGTGTTTTTCATACCCGGTACCCATCTGGCGTCCCTTATTTCCCTTTTTCCTCTCGACGAAATTTGTCATGACTTCTTTCGTGGATGGACTAAATCCCCCTATAGATAAAATGTCAAAGAAGGGTCTATGTCAAACTCTATAAAGAAGGGACTCAATGGGCCAAATATATACATAAATTTCTATTTTCGTACGGAATGTGTTGTACCCGACCGCGTTTATGTGGTCGCGACTTTCTCGAAATCGACCCGACGTATTTATTTAATTTTTTTTTAACTTTTAGCACGGGTGCCTAACCAGGTAAGTCCAACAGGCGTTGAAATCAAAATCCTTTAATTAGAGGTTCAGTTAGTACAAACTCTTGATTCAATCTATTAATCTTTGCGTGTTTTTCATACCCGGTACTCATTTAACGCTCCTTATATCGCGGTTTGCTATCGACGAAATTCGTCAGGACTTGCTTCGAGAGTTGGCTTGGCTCTATCCCTAGAGATAAAATATCAGAGAAGGTTCCATGTCAAAAATTTATAAAGATATCATGTTCTTACGTCATGTATCTTACGCGACCTCCATCTAGCCGTAGATTTCTCGAAATGGCCTCAACGAATTTTTTAAGAACTTTTTCTACTGTTAGAACGTATACATAGTTAGATACTATGCAAGAGACGTTGAAATAAAAATCCTCTTAGCAGGTGTTCAATTAGTACAAACCATCGATACAATCTATTAACATTTGCGTGTTGTTCTTGTTTATGTTGGTTTTTTTTCGATGGTGGGGTGAGTTAATACCAGGTACCCATAGGGCGTCCCTTATTTCGCTGTTTCCTCTCGACGAAATTCGTCAGGACATTTTTCGCGGATGGACCTCCATCCCCTAGAGATAAAATGTCAAAGAAGTGTCTATGTTAATATCTTCTTACGGCATGTGTCGTACGAGACCTCCGTCATCTAGCTGATTTCTCGAAATCGGATCAACGAAATTCCTCAGGACTTCTTTCGTGACTACACTATCCTCTAGAGATAATATGTCAGGAAGGATCCATGTCAATTCTCTTTAAAGATAATACTTAACAACCAAACTGTATAAGTAAGATATAATTTTCTTGCAGCATGTGCTTTACCCGCCCTCCACTCCCCTTTAATTAACCTCAGTTTCTGGAAATCGGTTACAAGTATGATTAGTTCCCCATTTCCAAGGATTTAAAGACAATATTCAAAGTCAACTGAAGGCTTCTTAAACTCGTAAATACTCCACATAATTCTCCTTTAAGGACATGACGACCACACAAGAGAAGTCTCCAATTTCACACTTGTATGGTTTTTTGTGGTTTCCCTTTTGCTTGAGTCATTAGTAAGGTTTTCGAACCCGAATAATAATACTTCACGCCATGCATCACAAAACAGGACCTAAATTCTTAACACAACTAATTAATCCTATATCAAATTACTAATCATGTATTCCTATCAATATCCTAAACCATTCCTAGATATCGTCCGTGATCTGTCTATATTCAGCTTTATATAGCACTCGTATTTCTCCAGTCAGGTTAGAATTTCACCAATGCATACCCTAAAGAGCTTTCATCTGCATTAATTAAGTGGTAACCAATTACATGCTGAACTGGGAATAACAAATAAATAGAAAACTCGGTGTGAATAATGAATAAGTATTCAAATGTATGTGAAAATATTTGAATCGGTAATAAGTAACTGGTTACTTATTTCTTATTGAATCGGGAATAAGGAATAAGGAATAAGTAACCAACTTGACTTCAGTGATCTTATAGACCTTTTGGCTGCATAGTGGATTGGACGAGCACTTGATAGATTCATGGGACATGAACGTCTGCATAACTTTATGCATCTAAATGACGCGAAGGTTACGGGTTAATTATAGTTTTCCTTCAAAAATAATATATGCAAAACAGTAATAGTTATAACATTCCGTTCTCACGATATTCACACAATATAATTTGAAAAGGGGAGTGTAAAACACTTATTAGTTGTCGGAAAATTCTCCATATTTCAGCATAGTTTATACTCACCGTCGCTAACATTTTTTTGCTTGTCGTGATGTATCGCATGTCTTAGTGAGGGCGATCCTTTTGTCCCGTCTGTCATATGTCTCAGATTATAATTATTTATTGTTTTAAATGATACTCTACGTAACATTAAAAAATTAGACATGAAAACTTGTATTAATAAGATGCAGCAAACAAGTACTCAGTCTAAGAAGAGAATATTAAATTAAATGTGCAGTTGTGATTAAAACTCACAAAATGAACAGAATAATTAAATTGAAAGAAACGTCATGGCTGAATTAATGTATAAACTAAGAAGTGGAACAATACAACAAAGTAATGTTAACCAATATCGCTTGTATCAAATAATGAGTAGAGCTGTTTTTGCAAAGGCAATGCAAAAAGAAGAAATTGTATACATGTGTAGTTATGGAGAGTAGAGCAAACGGACAGAATCTGAAAAATATTCAGTGAAGTGATTGCTGCCATATATATGATAAACCAATTTACACTGGCAGTGCTATCCTGGATCCATTTAAAAGCTTAATGTGGAACATATATTACATTCATTAACAGTGAAAGCTGGGGAAAAATAAAGTATTTTATATAGCGATACAGACTCATTGGTACTGGAAATATGCAGAAAGTGTCAACAATCATACGAGAAAAATGAACATTTGTATGCTACAGCTCAGCATCCAAGAGATATTTTCTGACGAGTACAAACAACTTAAACACATGAGAAATTCAACGATAAGGCAAATGGTTCAATGACTTCTGAATTTATAATATTAAAAGCACCTTTGTAGTCATATGCTTAAAACCCTTTAAAACTATTTTAAGATCCTCGATAGCATTTACTAGAGAGTTGAGAATCCTTGAGGTGTACTTGAGTTAAACTGCTTTGCTGAAAATAATAGGGTTACCCTCATTCTTAGCCATAAATTTCCTGCCCGGCACCAATTGTGAAAATGCTAATGTTATTATGTGTACAGTTCCCAAATACAATAACGTATTATGAAACAGAAATATAGTCTCCAGAGATTTACCTGTTCTGTACATGCTTTACGGTTTCAGGTGCCTATTATAGACCATTTTATTTTATATGCAAAATACGATTTCGTGTTTACGATATGCCTTCTGTTTTTCTTTAATAACCACCAGGATACTGCTACTGCTTCAATATCATTTTGCATAGTTTATCAAGTAATTGACTGCTAAGATGCGAACAGAATGCTTCATTCAAGATTTAGAACAAATCATGGTTGCTGACAGATTAGAATTTAATACGTCTCCACAACATCATGAATGAGAAAAGATCAGAGGTTGAATAATTTAAAATTGTATATGTCGTGGAGTCGAAATTGTCCAGATGAACCACTAAGTTGTAATAAACGTGTGTTTTGGTAATGAAGCTGTGCAAGCAAATTGCAAACAGGTATACGTTTACACCTAGTAGGGAGACTGATTCAATGACTACCTGATCAATGGCCGAGTCGGCTCATTGACATTCTTGGTCCATAACGAACTCGGCCAACCGAATGCGGCCGATAACGTACTCGTCCAATCACATGCTCGTCGTATCAGTCCAAGATATATATATATATATATA